>JAZKJV010001321.1:52500-160180 GCA_037367405.1 Ottelia alismoides
AAGTTAATTTTTAAGGGTATATTTATTATTATATTCATCTGTATTTTGAGTATTTTTATTTTTATTTTGTATTTTATTTTATTATTTATTCTCATATTTTTATATTTTTATAACTTATTTATATATACACAAATGTATTTTTACTTTTTTTCTAATGTTATTTGTATATTTAAATAAATAGAGGTATTTATTATATAGGCGTAAGTATAGGTATTTCATTTATGTATCTATATATACTTATTCTATTTTGTGTCTTCTTTGTGATTTTCTTTTATTTTAAATATGTGCATATGTTACAAATAAAATTTACAAAATTATAAAAATATAAAATTGTGAAAATAATAAAAAATGAATAAAATGAATATTTTAATCAAGTATACTATACAATAGGGGTCCAAAACCTTACTCTCACACTTAACTCCAAAAAAATGAAACCATCTTCATTAAATAGCTTATTAAAAGTTATATACAATTGAAGGTGATTTTGAAGCATTTTGCATTTTTATTTTGGAGATATGGGTCTGGGAAGTTGAGATTTGTATTCTTATTTTCAGTATAACTTGTACATTGTACATTATTTTTATATAAAGTCAATTATGTATTTTTCTATGTATTATTATCTACAACTTTCATGTACAAAGTTTCTTAATTTTATGAATAAAATAATAAAGAATGAAAGTGTGTACAAAAATGCATTATTGATGAATAAAAGAATGTGATTTTAATGTGTATTTGGCCCTTATCTCCCCATACTTTTTTCCTTGTCGACCAAACCAATTATTGACTTGGTCTCGAGATTTAGGGTCATAAAATACCCTTGAGCATTTTATTCTTTTTCTTTTCTTTCTTTTATTCTAATATTTTGGCATTAAAAACAGTGTTTTATGTACAATAAATAGAATAAATAATGAATGTTAATTTGTACAAAATAATGCTATTTACATGCACTGGTTATGGTTTTCAAGGTCAAGATGATAGAATAAAGGTGATGAAATGGAGATTCATCAAGTCCTTTCTTGATATTCGGCACGTACTTGATGGCCTTAAGCAGATGCAATTCAAGAATAGGATTTTGAATAATTTTTGACCAAATCAGGGTCGAACAAGGAAATTTTCAAATTTCTGTTTTTTTGGATTTTCTCATTGCATCAGGAAACAGAATATTTACATAATCAAAAGCAGTAGTATTGTTCTTATTTACAACAAAACCAATGTCCACGTCTGACTGTACAAATGGATTAGTAAGAGGAACATGCTCATCCATGAGAGGTGGACATCCAAAAATAGCAGACGGAGCCACATCGGCATGTACTGGATCAAATTTTGGTGTAGTCTCCTCCGTGGATTGCAAGTTGCCACTTCAGTTGTTACTATATTTTTGATATTTTTGCTTTTTCTGATTTTTTTTTTAATTTTTGCTTCTGGTACTTCTCCTCCCTCTTCTTCTTCCTCACTCGACTGGGTTGCTGGATCAGTTGATGCAAAAGATGATGATTCGTCTGTAGATGTTTTATTCTTCTCCTTCATGGTGGCAGACATTTGTAAAGTCCTACCACTCTTGAGAGTGACAGCATTAGATGACAATATGTCAAGCATATCTGACTCTGTGGGGTTGGACGGACTATCACACACTACCTACTCTTTCTTTCCAAAGTTATTAGGATTGGCCTCCACCTGGGTCGGAATGGGAGTTCCAGCGGCAGTGAGGTCATCGAGCTTCAGGTTCATTTCTGTAAGGCTCTTTATCAACTGAACCAAGCAGTCCAAGGCAGGGTTCACAAGAGCAGCCTCGGATGGTTCAGCGTGGTGGCCACGTTGAGACTGGGAATGATGTGAATGCTGCTAGTAGGAATAGTGAGAAGTGTATTGAGGAGAAGGATGGTATTGCTGACGGTGATGAGGAGGATATTGATATGGAGTAACCACATACTGTTGATTCTGCTGGTATTGACAGTATTGCAAGTGCTGATACTGATTCTGTGTCAATTGTTGTCGTACGGTGGAGACTGCTAGTGTTGAAGTTGTTGGTTCTGGACTAATCTCCCTCCTTGTGGTTGAGAGAATGGACGGTTGCTTGAAGACGGGTCATGTTGATGTCCTTCTGGACGAACTAGTTGTGCATTGTTCGACTATATGCCATTCACCTCCTAAATGAGAGGTAGAGGTAGAGACATGGATCGGGAAGGATCTAGAGCTTAGGCTGGTAGATAGCTGGCTGTTGTTGCAGATGCTGAGGCGATGTCGGCTCGGGGGCTTGTACGTAATTTACATATTGGACCGCCAGTTGCGCTTGACGTTACTGAAGGGTTTGAGGCAATAAAGGCTCCTTTGTCTTGCCAAGAGTCGTGGTTGATGCAGAGACTGACTGGCAAGAACTAATTGTGCTCACCAACAACTCCATCTGCTCGGTGATCTGGTCCAATTTGTCCAGATTTTGCATCCTCTGTTCGATCATGACAAGTTTTTAAGGTTTTGTGATCACTTTTCAACTATGTCCACTTTGGACAGGTGGCTCCCTATAATTCTCATATTGGAGCTCTCGTTCCTGTCTGATTCGTTAGATGTCACCATATGCACTGGCTTCTGTAGACTATGTGGTTGATGTTGATATGCATGGGATGACGACAAGATAGCCTCTCTTTCAGCCATTTCTTCGAAAATCTGCCAGACAATGTTCTCGTCCTTGTTGAAATGCGACACGCCACAAGCAACATCTACGAGCTTCTGGCTCTCAATAGTGAGTCCCCCAAAGAAGTGTTGGACCTGGCTGGTCCTAGGAATATCATGATGGGGACACTTCTCTTGTAAATCAGTGAACCACTCCCAAGTTTCATGGATGGATTCGTGTGTGGCTTCAGAGAAGTTAGCTATTCATGATCGCGTTTGGTTGAGCCGACCGAGAGGATAGAATTTGTGCAAGAAGGCAGACTTGAGCTCCTCCCATGTCGTGATGACTTTCCCCAGATGATTGATCTAGCAAAGTGCCTTCGCTGAACGGAAAACACGGTCATCATGACTATGCCTAACGGTATGTTAGGGTAGTAAATTGTTCTGCGGATGCGAGTAAATTGTTGCAGATTGATAGAAGGTTCTTCATTCGTGTTCCCATGGAAGGTGAGAAGAAGCTCCAAGAGTTGAGGCTTCACCTCAAAATGTACGTGGACCTATGGGATCTTAATCTACTCAGTCATCTGGCCAACGCCAGAGTTGTATGTCTCCTTGAGAGTCAGCTTGGGCCGCTCTCCTCTTTGCTCATCTATCAGACCTCCACCGACTCCATCTTCTATTCCTTCCTCTCATCCTCTTCCTCCTCTTAGATTGTCTTTCTTTCTCCTTATATCATTGAGCATATCTTGGAAGGTGATGACTAGGGATTTGCGGGGTCGTACGGTCTCACAAGGCGAAACCGTAGTCGATGTAATGACCGCTCACAAAACCCTAATTCAATCAACAATTAACCCACAATAAGTATAAAGTAGTGAAAAGCAAAATTTGTGGAGTTAAAATTTATTATAACTCTACAATGTATGTGTATAAGTGCAAGTATGTAGAGTGTCGAACACAGGGAGCAAAGGGTAGATCGGGGAAAATTAATTCAAAAAATGTGTTCTTCTTGTCTATTTATTTTTATTGGTTTTTTATTTTGTAAATTTTTTTGGATTTTAATTTCTATATTTTCAAATTTTATAAAATTTTATATATTTTTATTTTATTTTTATATTTTCTAATTTTTTTATTCTTTTTCTTTTTTATAAAAGATATATAAGGTATATAAGTACTACATACAATGTAGACTAATGTAAATATAAATACTAATATAAATAAATTAAATAAAGTAAATATTTTTTTTGATTTCAGATATCTTTTGCTATTTTTGTGATTTTTTAGATAATTTTACTAACTTTTATGGATTTTTAAAGTTAAAATTATCCTAAATCAGGTATTAAATACATAGTCTGAATTGAAATGAAAAGGAAAAATATCAAATAGTATTCAAAATTCTTCAAATAAATTTTAAAATAAAAATAATAATATAAAGAAAATCCAGAGATAAAAATAAATATTTTTGAGATTTTTGGGGATTTTTTATCTTTTTATACTGGATTTTGGAGCTTTTTAATTTTTATGTATTTTCTTTTTCTATTTTCTGGTTTTTTGGGTTCTCAAAGTGTAAAATAATAGAGAGAGAATTTTACAAAAAGGTTTTATATTTTATTGGTATTTTTAAAGCTAAACAGGGACTTTTTAGTGCTCTTTTTTATTTTTATAAAATATTAAGAGTGCTTAAAATGAAGGAATAAAAATATGGCATGAAAGTTCAACACATAAGACACTTAATCCTACTTTTGTGAATTTTCTGAACACAAATACTATTTTTAATAAATAGAGAACACACAAATAAATTAATGGCCTGAAAAGGGTATAAATACAATTTCTACAAATATCAAAGGCCAAGTTGCAATAAACCACAAAATAATACACTGGATATACAATTTCATGGACTAAACATAAATAAATAAACTCAGAGGGACCTGAGCGCAAAATAGACAAACCCACATGCACAAGAACGTGAGCCTCACTAGCACGGGTCAAAATGTAATAATAATTAAATGTGGGGTCCAAAGTGCAATTTATACAAGAGTTATTACACTGTAAATGAAAGCTTGAGTACTAAAATTAAAATACAAAATACGTTGGGTTAGAAGTGCAAAATACTGAATCAAAAGGTGCTGATGGACGGTGCGATGCAATTCACTAAGACATGTATCCCATCTACAGCTGTCGATGATGGTTCGAGCACGTACGTCTGGGATTAGATCCCTTGGAGGGATCTGACGGTGAAGGCTCGATCAAATTCATCATCTCTTGCTCTTCACAAAGAACTCGCATTATCGAATGGTTGTAGAGGCCCTTCGAAGAACTCATGAAGAACTTGGCCATGATAAACTTCGATCGGGCGAATCAAGCAGTTCCGACCTCCAATCACGTTGATGTGTTGCTCGGAAGAATGCTACGATGGTTCCGCGGTGGGTGGAGGGGTCAAACTAGTCCAGGGCTCGTTGATGGAGCCCTGGATCATCAAGGTGCCTGGAGGTGGTTTGTAGGTCTTGGGAAGGGAGGAAGAGGTGGATCCTGATTCACTGATCTAAAGAGGATCAGGGGACTCTGATGGGATGAATAGGTGAAGAAACAAAAGGGGAAGATGGCGAGGTGGTTTGTAGGTCGAGGCTCGGTCGGTGTACAGTGGAGATGTTCGTTGGAGATAGCCTATGATGAACTACGAATTTACTTGGTTACGCTAAATCAACGGATGAAAATCAAAACTAATTCCAGGAAACAAAACTAGAAACTAAAAGTTACCTAAAAAGGAAGAAAACAAACCTAGAGCGGTGTTAGGCAGCGAGATGGATCTCACGGCGGTGGAGGTCATCGGAGAAGGTGGAAATCACCTCAAAGAACCTTCTCGATCAAGCCAAAAGCTCGACAAGGAAGCTGTCACCTTCCTCAAGCCGTTGGGAGAGCAAAAAGAGGGAGAAAAATGGCTAAAAGAGATTCCAAATTCAAAGGAATGTGGAAGCTCGATTCATACAGATGGCTGGAAGGAGACAAAGAACAAGGTAGCTGGCTTGATGCAGACGCTCTTGGATCGAAAAATCACGCCAGCGTGATAGAAGGAAGATCAAGGAGGAAAATCTAAGAAATCATCTCAAACCAATGTCTACATCGATCGAGGAAAAATGGAGGAAAGCGAGTCAAGAGAAGCTCTGACAGGGCTAACGGGCTAGTCAGACAGTTGACCGAGATCAACTGGCAACTCAACCTTGTTGGTCCACGTGGACCAACCAGGAAAAACCTTGCCCAGAAATTATTATAAATAGATTATAAATAGTAATTGACTTTATTAAATTAAAGTTACAAAATAAAAGTTGTTTATTATTTTATGTAGTATTTTAGTATGCTTTTTATTTATTTTATGAGGTTATTTATTACAAGTTACTTTTTAGGGTTTTATTTATAGGTATATTTACCTATGTTTTGAGTATTTTATTTTTATTTTGTTTTTTTTGTTTTTTCTTATTTTATTTTCTTATTTTATATATTTATGACTTATTTTTATATACATAAATGTATTTTGTTATATTTTTATGATATAGTATGTATACTTAAATAAATATAGGTGTATATTATATAGGTATAAGTATATGTATTTCATCTATGTATTTTGTATACTTATTTTATTTTAGTATTTTATTTATGGTTTTATTTTATTCTAACTATGTACATATATTATGAATAATATTTACAAAATTATAAAATATAAAAATAATAAAGAATAAATAATATGAATATTTTATTCGAGAATACTATATAATAGGGTTCTAAAACCTAACTTTCACACCTTTATTTCAAAAAATATGAAACACCTTCGTTATATAGCTTATTAAAATTTATATACAATTAAAGGTGATTTTGATGTATTTTTTATTTTTATTTAGAGATATGGGTCTGGGAAGTTTGGGTTTTGGCTTTTTATTTATAATATAACTTGTACATTGTATATTATTTTTGTGTAAACTCAATTTTATATTTTTATCTACAACTATCATGTACAAAGTTTCTTCATTTGAGGTATAAAAAATAGAAAAGAAAATAGGTCTCCAAAATGCAATATTGATGAATAAAAGAATGATATTCTTATTGATTTATTGGCCCTTATCTCCCCTTATCTCCCTCTACGACCCAATCATTAAGATGCCTAGGTCTCAGGAAGGGTCATAAAATACCTTTGCCATTTTATTCTTTTTGTTTTCTTTTATTTATTCTATAATTTTGGCATTAAAAATTGTATTTTATACAATAAATGGAATAAATAATGAATGTTAATTTGTACAAAATAATGCTATATACATGCATTAGCTAGGGTTTTTAAGACCAAAATGATATAATAAAGGTGATGAAATGGAGATTCATCAGAAGGTGATCTGGGCCAATGCCTGGTCTGTGAGCTACTATTGGATTGTCTATATGGAGGCAATAAGCTAAGCATTCACTACATTCTGATCAGGTTGTTGACCCTCCTGTGGTTGCGATGGGTGTTCGGTCCTTTCCATTTTCCAGTAGGAGCCAAATCTCTATCTGAATCTAAATCAGAAAAAATCTCAGGCTCTAAAGCTGGCACTTGGTCTGCATATGGAATAATTCCCTGATTAGTCTGAATAGAAGCACCAGATGTAGAGAATCATTCTATGTTAAGGCCAACACAAAATTTCATTAAGGATGGAGAAGTATATGGAGTGAAATCAATTTCCATCAATAATGGGCAGAGTTTGGGACAAGAGTGATCCCAGATTATTAAGAAGGCAGGGAATCTAGAGAGTAGTCCGCAAAGTCCAAACCGTGATCTTAGAAATCGCCTCGAATTATTGGAGAAGGCGGTTGCATGGAATTGATACGGGTGTCGATAGGTTCCTGACCAAGCCATCCATGAGTCGCCATCTTAAAGATGAAGAGGGAGATCAATGAAGGATGAAAGATACGGTGATGGAAGAGAAAAAAAGGAGTGTAAAACATTATAATGACTTAAAGCGAGCGGGGGACATAGAGAATAAGGGGAGATAGAAAGGGAAAATGTGCACAAATGTGCTGGAATGATCTTTGACTTCAATTTTAATCAAACAAACACAAAACAAGTTGGGGATTTACCACCTCGGCTCAAGTGAAGCCATAAGAGTTCAACTATTTTTATATTTTTCAATTTTATTTTTTTGTAGGCAAATCTTTTAACAAATCCTTAGGAGAGATATCCCTATAGGACTGTGTACTGTCAGGAAAGTTCCCCATACTTGTTCCAACTCCTTTGTAACATGTGATATATGCACTTAGAGGTCCTTGATCTCGTGGCTGGGGGGCTACTCAGCCAAAGAAGTAGAGTGAGGAAGCCGATAGGTAAAATCAATACTTCCCTCACAAGCGAGATACGGGGACACAGGGTGATGAGACAGGCACCCCCGTGAGGGTGTGGCCTATGCTCAATACTTCAGACCAAGTCAGATGCTCCACACAAGGAGGGAACATCGTCGTCGACAAGGCCCTACACACCTATGTACAATAGAAGAGCTAATACTTCGTCATCTCAAGTGATAATCAAGGTTGCCACAAATCGGGCTTTGGGCTCTAATCTTTAAGGGTTGTGTCTCACTCAGTCAAAATGGCAACTGAAAATAATGAGGGCTTTATGAACCCAAAACAATGATGTCCATTAAGGATTTTAATTAAGGTCAAAGTTTTATTAGTAGTTCCATTGTTTTAATTTTTTACTTTCATTTTTTTTGAGTATTTTTCAATGCAAAGTGCCTAACAATTTTTTTTGCATTTTCTTTTTGATCCTAAATATGTGAAAATAGAGGGAGATAGCTGAAAAGCAATGCGAGTGGATACTAGAATGGACACTCTTGTATCAAATGATGAAGACAAAGTAAGAGGACTTACAATGCTTCCCAACTCTCTCCATGCGGGATGCGAGGCAGAAATATAAATATCTATATTACATGCACGGTACATAAAGCGTGAAATTGTCTTAAATAAGAATTGATATTAGCATGAAGAACCAGATGCTAACTATTCAAAAATGGATCTTAAGTATCTCATATTGGAGAAGCCTCTGTGCCTACCACAACAGGTTTTGCAAGCGTTGTATGGAGTCTCTCACTGCTCGTGGTTCCAAATCTAAGTAATTAGCAATTAATATTTGACTAAGTACAAGCATATATCACTATAGGTACATGCTTCTCTTTAGGCTTTGGATGCAGATACCAATTCAAGAAACCCAAATGTCGATAGGCTCAATCACAAAAACAATGAAAATAAGGAGGAAAGCATAAAACACGAGAACCAAAAAAAATAAAGGCGATAAAACATGAAAAAACTGACGAGGCCTCAAGGTGAACAGGCACCCGCGAAATGGACTTCATGAAGTGGAAGTGTCTAAAATGTCCAAGTTATTACAAATAACTATACAAAAATAAATAAAAAAATCTCCTCATAAAAAGAAAATAAAAGGCTACGTAGGTCTGTTCTCCTCCTTCTCTCTCTATCTCTTTCATGCTCTCTCCAATTAGCACACTAGGAGAAGCGCCAATCTCCTCACGGCTCATGTGCATCAAACTCCTAGAAGCTCGCCATCACTATGTGGTCCCTCATAAGAAAGTTAACAAATAAATGCGGGCAGATGTAGATAAATAATTATGAACAACAAATAGAAGATAATAAAAGAGACAAATAATGAGAAAACAAATGTGTACAAAAATGCTACGCTGTGTTACTCCCCGGCAACGGCACCATTTGTTGAATCGAAAGGACACCGAGAGGCAGACGTGAGGTCACACAAGTCGGACCTCAGTTGCTGAATTGTCTGATCTCGAGATTCGACTAGCTCAGACAACAATCAACCCATAATAGAATAATTAAACAATCAAATGCAGAGAGTGGATGGAAATATATTATAAAACCCTACAAACAAGTGTGTATAGTGGACAAGTAAAGTAGGGTGTCGAACACAAGGAACAAGTCGGGGTAGCAATATTATTATTTATTGCTAAATAATAATGTATACATGTATATACTAAGTTGTCCAATATTTACTCACATAATGTTTTTTGTGGATTTTTAATTTTTAAATTTTTTAGATTTTTTATTTAATAATTTTTATTTTATTTTTATATTTTTATATTTTTAATTTTTTAATTTCCTTTTCTTTATAATATATAATAAGTGAATATATATGTATATTAATGTATGTGTAATATGTATAATATAAATAATATATAATACATTATAATTAATAAATATAGAAAAATAAAAAATATATAAATATGAACATTCCTTTTTATTTTTTAAAGGATTTAAAAATATATTTAAGGTATTAATAATACTTAATAATAATAATTAACTATATATGTGTATATAATACAATATATGGTACTATATTTATAAATATACCTATATATAGTCAAAATTTACAAAATAAAATATTTTTTGCATTTTTCAAAAAATCTTCCATTTTTTGTATTTTTTTGTGTTTCATACTAATTTTTATGTATTTTTAAAATTCAAAATACCCAAAATCAATTAATAATTAAAATGGTTGAATTGTTTTGAGAATTAGAAATATAACATATGTCCTAAATTTCTCAAAAATATATTTAATATATAGTAATATGTATATATAATAATATAGGCTAGAAATTCATTTTTTGGAGTTTTTTAATATTTTGTATTTTTATGGTTAGGAGTGCTTTGTAATATTTAGGGTTTTCTTTTGATATTTTTTGTGATTTTTGATCTATAGTGATAAAATATAATAATAATAAATAGATAAATTTTTTGGAATTTTAGAGAGGGGTTTTATAATTTTTTTGTATTTTTTAAGTCAAACAAGAAATAAAATGTGCTCTTTTGATTTTTAATAAATATAAAATGCAGATGAAATGCTAAATAAAATATGTAGTGTGAAAGAGCATAGCATCAGACACTTACATCTATTTTTTATGGTTTTCGGTGCACGATTACTATCTTTAGAGAATAGAAAAGCAATAATAAAAATAAATCAAGCTAGCTCGAGCATTTATGAAATATAAGTTAAAGGCAGGGGTACATGCAAAAACACTAAAACTTTTGTAATGCAACTTGATTTTAATATATTAAATTATAAATATAAAACCTGAAGCGTACAAGTATAAATTGCCCAGCTCAATTGGGGGGCCACGTAAGCTGAACTGACACTAGACTCACTTGCAATTTACAAAATTTTTAGGGGCTTTGCTACAATTATTCAAAATACTTTTGCACGTAATAAAATATTTACAGAACTAATTATGAAATACGAAAAGTGTAGAGGGTGACTATGCAAATTACCCACTTAACGCCCGTTGATCGAATCGTTGCACGCTTGCCACGTGGAGGATCTTAGGGTCTTCAACACGTACCGCTTCGATAAGAACGAACTACCCAGATTTGATCTGGGACGCATTCTTAATCTGACGGTTGTGAATGGGGGGACGAAGAACACTTGAAGGACTCCGACTCAACGAGCTTTGATCGATTCGTTCTCCTTCATCCGACATCTTCCTCACAATCCGATTGCAGCTATGGGTTCCTGGGATGCCTCCGTACGTGTTGGTTAGATCCGATGAGATTGAGGAGACATCAACGATGATATGGGCGTCCTTCATGCTCCAGGTGACATGGAGCTCTTCCAGGTCCTTGTTCTCGTTCCATATGACGAGACATGCACCAAAGGTATCTCCTTTATCATTTGATTGAAGATGGAAGCTAAAGAGAGGTGGAATGTGATGAAGCTCCGACAAAGTGCAGGCAAAGGAGCTTGACTCTCCAGGTCAGTGCATATCCTGGGTTGCAAGATGGGGGAAATGTGTAGAAGGCGCAGGGGAAGGATATGGGATGAATAGAGAGGCGATTCACAATCGAAAACATAACAATTTTGGCTTGGAGCTCAAGCTCTGGGTCAATTAGGTTTCCTAATTACACATAATCCTAACGATTAAAAGAGAAATTAAATGCATGAAATGAAACTAGAACCTATGATTTATCATGAAAGCAAAGAGAAACAGCCTCGACCAGTCCGTGGACCCAGGAGGCAGAACCTCCGGCGAACTTGCCGGTGGTGGTTGGATCGTCTCCGTCATTGCTCCTCCTCACTGCAGAAGGATACCCATAGCTTCTATCACCAGCCAAGAGTGTCAAGAACCAGGTCTAAGGGGTAAGATCTCCGAGAGAGAGAGAGAGAGAGAGAGATCAAGGACAAAAAGGTGGAGAAGGTTGAAGATTTAAGGGTTGATGACGAGTGGATTTCGAGGAGCAATGGTGTGTGAGGGAGGATGGGTAAGTAAAGAAGGATGGGTCAACAAGGGTGGCAATCATGTGAAGGTCAGAAATGTGGAGGGCTCGAGGAGGAAGGGGCGTGGACGAGGCATGTAAATTTGGAGAAAATAGAGTGCCTGTGAGTTCTGAGAGGGAGACCCTTGGAGGATGTACATTTGACTCTAGTCAACAAAAGAACCCCACGATTGGTCCACGTGGACCAACCAGGAAATTCTAAGGTAAAAATATCTGGAAAAATAAATAAAAAATAAATGATTTAATTATTTTTTGAAAAAATATAAAAAAAATTTCTAATTTGATGTAGTATTTAGTTCATATTTTTATTTTTTTTATGAGGTTATTTATTGCAAGTTACTTTTCATGTATAGTTATAGGTAAATATACAAGTATATTGGGTATTTTATTTTAAATTTGAATTTTATATTTTATTATTATATACATATATTTTATATATTTTAAATTTATTTAATTACATATTTAGATATTATTATTTTTTTCCTGAATTTCTCTGTATACTTAATTAATTATCTACATATTCTTTATAGGTACATGTAGGTATATTTTATCTATGTATAAAAGTAATTGATTTATTTTAGTTAATTTATTATGGTTTTAATTTATTTTAATTATGGATGTGTGTTTAAAATAATATTTATAATTTTATAAAAATAAAAAAATTTAAAAATATAAAGAATAAATATATTGAATATTCTATACAAATATACAGCACAATGCGGGCCCAAAATCTAAGTTTTGCATCTTCAATTGAATGAAGCTACCTTCACTAAATATATTATTAAACTTTATAAGCAATTAAAGTGAGTTTGGTCAATTTTGGTTCAATATGGAGATGATACATATCTGCAAAGTTCTCTTTGTGGCTTTTTTTTTTATGTGTTTCGGACGCAGTGTGCATTATTTTTCAGTGAAATCAGTTTTACATTTCTTTGTATTTTTATGTACAATATTTGTGTTGAGTAATTTTATTATCTGAGGTGTAAAACTAATAAAATAAAATAGGTCCCAAAAAGTAGTTTTGAGCAAATCAAATTAGGGCGTTGTGTATGATTTTTGTATAATTTATCTGTCCTATCTCCCCTTACTTTATTCCTTCTCATCCAAGTCATCATGATGACTAGATCTCGGGGCCTAAGGTCACTCAATATCTTTGACACTTCTTTCTTTTTCTTTTCTTTATTCCTTTATTTTGGAATTAAATACAATATTTATAAAGTATTTTATACAACATTTTATGTAAACTGCAAAGTGTTTATTTTGGTAAATTAATGATAAATTCATGCACTTAGCTAGGGATTTAAGACCAAAATGAAAGAATAAAGTGATGAAGTGAGGATTCATTAGGTGGTTTGATCTTATAGAGAGGATTAGGTTGGAGGTCCGGTAATGGACTGTGAATGTGGCTGCTAAACGAGATCAAGGTGGTCAGGATGGGTTCCAGGGAGGGGATAATAGATGTATTGGTTGAGAAAGGTGGTTTCAAATGATAGAATTACAATAATGGTCACTCATTTGAGAAGAATAGGATCGGGATTAGGATTGTTGTTGTTCTCAGGAAGACATGACAAGAACATATACATGTGTGGGGGACTCATTTTTGGATAGGATGGAGAGAGAAGATCTAATATGGAGGTTATGAATGATAGATCATAAGGATTGGAGAGGGACTTAGGCTATTGGAAGATATATCGGAGGCGATCGGAGATTGGTGGAGCGGGTGGTGGGTGATGGGCTTTAGCCAAGTGAAGAGATGATCGGGTGGTTACAGATGTAGATAGAAAGGTGGTTCTGATCCAAGGGGAAGAAGGTGAAAATGGTTGGTTTGGGTTCTCCACAGCCGAGAGGATGGTTCGAAGATTAGGGGGGTCGCCGGCCATTGGATGGGATTGGATAAAGAGGGAAGAAGGGTTGGTTGTGAGGCTCGACCATTAGGGCCCGATCACGATGGGATAAAGGATGATGATTTCTAGGTGGTTCTCAGAAAAGGATAAGGGGTCAAAGGGAGGGTGACAGGCGATGTGTCGTCCCGCCTCTGCGGGAGCGCATCTCAATGCCCATTCGGAAAAATTTACTCAACAATAGTTTTATACAACCTGCATGATAAAACATTTATACAAAAAATAGTGAAAGAAAAAATTATTTCCATTCATATAGAAAATGTCCACAACTTAAGATAACAAAAATAATAAAACTTTTATTATTACATCACCAATAGAGGAAAAGGAAAGACAATGGAAGTAAGAATCTCAACTAGGTATCAACCTTCGAATGATTCTCAGATGCACTGCCAAAAAATCAAGCCTCGATCTCCTGCTCAAGACTTCCTGTTAGATTTCCAAGAGGGGTAAGTAGTAACATGTGAGTCAATTGACACAGTACGAATATAACAATGTTATATAAATAAAAGAGTTTAGGTAGGCAATGCGAAATGCAGTAGCTAAGCAGGTACAACAAAAATATTCTAAGGTCTCAAGTAGGATGCCTCAAATTATGTTCTATGCCTCAAGTAGATTTTATGACACTTCACATGTTTATCCACTTTGACTTTATAACACATTACTCGATTAATCCACCTCTTTCGATTCTTTTATTCGCATCTATATTTCTTAATTCCGGACTCATCCGCCAAAGGAAGAAGTCTACACTAGGAATGAAACACGCATCGCTTCATTCAGAGTGCAGACTAAGACCTGTATGCAAGCGTGATCCTTTAGCTAGTCTGGTTGGTAGTACTCTGACTCACGAGATAAGGGGCATATAGCCCACGGAACCACGATTCTCTCAATCGAGTCTGTTAGGGGAGTCTTGCTCGCCCCAAAATCAATAGTCACAAAACGGATCTGTATGGGGAGATGCACGTGTGAAACCATCTAAAAATCTCCAGAGTATCCACCACCTCTCCACTCGGTGATGTCCCTCGAGTGGGGATGACTCACTGTCGGCTCAGCTGGACCACAAGGATGTCCACCCACCTTGTGTTATTACATCAAGTTAATAACCAATCCATTAATAGTTGTAATAATTAAGTCACCATCCATGCCATTCAAATCACATTCATCAGTCTCATGAGGTAGCTTAACATATTTCATTTCACATATTTGGATTGCTAAACAAGAAAACATCCAGCACATTATCCCATGCTAACCATTCTCCCACAAGCATGCAATTCCCTGATCAATAACCATGATGCTCTCCATCTAAATGTTATACTAAAATTAATTATGGGAAGAGCTTGATTTACCAATCGTGAGATAAGAACTATGTTACGGTCAAAATATACAATTCTCAAAAAAAATGATGCTAAAACACCGATCATGAGGTATACTATTATCAATTTTGTGTAGTTTTGTACATTGTATACATGTTATGTGCATGCGCACGCACATATATTATATATAAGAACTCTACCGTTCAAATGTGGATGCAGTTGTTTTAAAGAAAAGGAAACCACATCACATATAGAAATAGTAAAACGTGATGGAAAGGACTATACTAATATATCATATTAATTATTATGGATTAAAGCAACACAATTCTTATAGATCCACGACATAGAGTTTTGCATTTGTACCTCTACCATTACATGACTAAGGGGAGGACTAATAATAATCATATGTTGTTGTGCCAGGAGTAACATCTCCTAAATTCCAAATCCAATATCTCATTCATATATGCCCAACTCAATTCTATTGAAGCTAATTTCATCAAACATGAATACATAGTTTAGATTACATCTCGGCCCAACACCCCCATAAATAGGAACACCAACGCCTACAATACATAATATATTAATGCACAATCTCTGAATATGTGTATGGTCATCTCGAGACTTAAAGTATTTTGGATAATATCATACTAATTATATATATACACATAAATCAAAACACGTGTACATCAAATATAAGATACATTTTATGTCTTTCAATGCAATACTTAGATTTTAAAAAGGTCTTTACAATAAAATACTCAAGATAATCATGCCTCCAACAAAACTAACCACCACATTCTATTCGTATAAAAAAACTAACATTATACATTATACAGAGATGAGATACTTCATGGGGTTAGATCTCCGTACATGACTATAGAGTTTTTTTCCCTTTTTTTATTCAAAACGATGATTTAACCAACAAGATGAAGAATACCAACATCAAGAAGGTGATCCTGGGAGAAGGATTGAAATCGAAACATCAAACCTTAAAATCAACAACTCCATCATCGCAAGGTATGCGAATAAATAGGAGAATGTACATATTTGTTACCTAGATACAAATCTTCGATCTGTGCACGTAGTCAATGATTTGAAACTTGCGGTGCCTTTTCCTTACGGTGATGCTCCTCTTTTTCTCCTCGTAACGAAGCTTTGTAGTTTCGAGGCTCGCCAATGGGAAGAGCCTCTTGCTCTAGTCTCTCTAGGAAAAAGAAGAAAAGAAATCATCTTTTAAGGAAGAATAAGAATGGTAGGGGATCAAAAGGAACTTAAAAACCAATCATGGGTGAATTAAGAAAGTAAGGTTGTCAATTTTGATGTGAATCAAAATATCTCCCCAACGTGTATATTATGATCAAAATCTGTGGTTTCAATTTCCATAAAAGTCCCTAATCATGGTTCACTAAAAAGGCAATAACTTCCTCATACAAAATAGAATTTGCGCATTCTTGGTCTCATTGAAAAACTTGCGAGAATACGCTTTTTTTATAATGATATTGGTTAGATTTTAAATTTCGGAAAAGCCGAAGTTTCCGGGAAGCTCCACAATGGATTATGGCGTTGAGAGGTGGTCGGAGGTGGATATTGGTTCTAAGAGGATAGGATGAGGATGTCATAGAGGCGTTGGTTGGCCGTTAGAGGTCGACGTTGTCGTTCAGAGGAGGTTACCGGAGGAAGTTGGTTGATCGGGGAAGAGATGGAGCAGAGGAGGGTGGTTGGAGTAGGAGGCGACCTCTTGGCCGTTGGATCCTCCGAGATCCAACAGATGGATAAACGATTAAAAAGTGGAAATGAGGGTACTCATTGCATCAAATATCACGAGCTGATCGATCAACGAATGAATATGGTTGACTATTTATTAAATTCTTTGGTATCCTGATTTGGAAAGTTTCTGAGGCTGCAGTTGAGGTTATAGTTTTGCTAAAAAAATACAATGTAAATAATGCAAAAACTTTTTGAACAAATTCAAACAAACTTCTAAACTTTTAACTTTGCCATTGAACTTAGCTCATATAGCTTCCGAGCTGAATCACACTGAAACCCTGCAATCACAATAAACAAGCGAGCATTGTGATACTTGTGTGTATGTCATCTTTAAGGTAATCAGAAAAATGAAGAATAACAAGAAACACCTTGTGGATTTGAATCAAATCCGTCCCCAGAGATGTCGCAGGATGATATCTACTCCCCATTAAGAATCTCAAAGAGAAATGGTTAATCTTCAGATGATGATTATCGCGCACTAATTTCGAAATCTTGTAGTCCAAGATTTATGTTTTACTAGTGTTGGGTCATTAGGTCTCAACAAATAAAGACAATACAAATAGCTTTTGTTTGGCAGCAGTTAAAGTATTCTGTTTGCATCCCATGTTATCGGCTTTTTGTATTTTTGATTCATTTGGGTCTTCCCTCCGAAGCCTGGAGGAACTTAATAGTGTCCTTTTTTAATGGAATGAACTTTGGTCATTTTCCATGAAAATATAATCTCTCACCACATTTCTCTTCATGATTTGTTGTAGAAAGGAAAGAGAAAATGCATTTACATGGATAATCAAAGAGAAAATGCATTTACATGGACAATCATTTTTCTTAAGCAAGCTCTTGTCTAACTATTGTAACAACAAGATGTCATTCCACTAATCTCACAGTTGAGAGTCCAATGTCTCTCATAAGTAGACTTGGGTTAACCGGATCGATCCACTCTTCGTCGTGCAAACCTCTCGAAGCATACACTAATTCCTTGGTAAAATGTTGTAACATATCAATTGCTTTCCATTATACGTGGATCTAGCATCCATCCCCACTTTCTTCTTCCACGGTGATCAGGAGTTATACCAATCCCCAATCAATTACAATTGAGTAGATTATTTTTCGATTTTATTTTACCTTATGCACCTCATGCCTATGGTAGGCTTGGTCATTTTTTGAAATAATATTCTACTTTTTAAAAAATACAACTTAGCTTTACTGAAAAAGAACCTCAACCCTGAAAGTGTTAAATCCTTGGAGACCTCAAGTTGACTTTTAGAACTCCATTGCCATATAAGCTCAAAAGGTATTGCATCTAGCACAAATAAAGAGGGCATTGGGAGTTGGGTCTCCAAATATTGAGCATCCCCTACAAGCAAACTTTATAGAGGGCAAAACAGCACCTCATGAGTGAGTGTTGGGGCTCTGTGGTTGCACGCCACTAGAGGCCAACATGTGGGGGGGAGAATGTCCCATCACCACCTTTCACAATAAGGGATAATTGGTCACCTCCATTTCTTGATCGACTTTGAGAAGAGTGGGGTAAATATAAGTCACTTGTGTTGCTGTATGCTATAGTATACATCACATGTTAACTAATTTAAGATTTAAATAAACTAGAATATCAAAAAATAAATGGATTAAAACTAAAAACGATTGGAACTTAAATGTCACAAATAAAGAAATAATTACATACTTTTATACAAATTGACTATGATGATCTAGTTATTAATTGTAACATGGATTCAAACATACAAATGTTGTTCTTCACATATCAGATTTATAAAAGTAGCATAATCTAGGGGCATTTGTGCAAGAAGGTTAAACTTATAAGGATAAGTAAGTTGGAAAAAATATTGGGGGTCTGTGTCAAAACCAAATGTTAAGGAAAACCCTGGCAGACGCTGAACTGCTTGTAGCACAATTTAGAGGTGGGGTTTTTTTTTATTTTGATGGACCCCGGTTATTTGATTTGCATTGAATTCAATTTGAATTAGAAAAATGTCACTATGATGCAAACGGTTACGGATATAACCGTATCCGATCCGTCACCGTATCCGTTTTATACAATTTTAATATCCGTATCCGTTTTAAAAGGGATACGGATATGGATATCGTTTTGATATCCGCACGATCGTATCCGTATCCGTATATCTGTTTTCTTATATAAATATAGTCATACATTTATTTTTAACCCTATATAACATAATTCTATACCTTCTTTTACCATATTTGTAAATTTTTATGATACAAATGCGTTTAGTAAAGTTATATTATATGTTTTCCATCCAATTCGAGATATTAAGTCGATCCTATAGAGTATTTCTAACATTACTCATATACGATCAGTATCCGTTTTACATCCGTATCTGTTTTTTAAGGATATGGTAAGATAGTTTTAATAACCGTCAATATCTGTATCCGCATCTGTATTCACAGATAAGAATACGGTAATACATATATCAGTATCCGTATCCGACTGTTTGCATCCCTAAATGTCACCCATCCTACAATCAGAATAAAATTGGGTCAAAATATTTGGATGATCGGTTTGCATTAATAGGGAGCATGCACCTTGGTGCATTAAGTTTACATGCATCGATGCCTCTAACTTTCACCTTTTGAAATAAACTTTGCAGGATTACTTAAAATGTAAGTGGAATGTGTGTTTCAAATTTCAGTTAAAATAGACATTTTTAACATGTTATTCTGGAGGGGGTCAATTGCAGTAATTCTGAGACCGTTTTGGAGGGTATAGAAGTCTCCAATTATGTTGAATTTGGAATGATAGCATTGTAATATATGATTATATGGGAAAAGGAGTATGCTCCCTCGGAGCTTGTAACTTACATGCTATCACCCTTTTTCTCCATATTTTTTTATTTTTCTGAAGAAACCTAGTGGAATTTAAATCACAATATAGCACAATGGTTATCCAAAATTTGACTTAATTCGAGACTTATATCTTCTCCATCAAGACTGTCAAATTTTAACGGTCTCAGAATTGCTGAAATTGACCCCTCTAGATTGAAGTGTTAAGAACGTATGTTTTACATGAAATTAGACATACGTATTCCACTTATTATTCCAAGCAAATCTTCATGTGTTTCATTTCAAAGAAACCCCCAAAATTGTGACAAAAAGGTAGGAGCATACTCTTATATTCTCCTAGGGAGCATTTTTATTTAACCCACATATATATAAGATATAGTAGAGGTTGGAGAGCTTGCACCAAGATGCATGTAAATAACTTTACATGCACTTGTACCACAAACGTGCATGTTTTAAAACGAAACCTTGAAGGATTTACTTAGAATTATTAGTGGAATAGATGTTTCATATTTCGTGTAAAACAATCATTCCTAACATGTCCATCTGGAAGGGCTAAATTTCAGCAATTCTGAAATCGTTAAAATTTTGTAGTCTTGATGGATGGGTTAGAGATCTCGAATTAAGTTGATTTTTGAATAACATCGTGGTCATATAAGGTGATATAAATCTCACATGATTTCAATTCCAAAAAAAATAAAAAGCTATGGACATTTATGACACCAATACATGTAAAATTACATACACCTTGGTTCAAACTTTCCAACCTCATATAAAAATACAATTTTTTTAATTTATATTTTCGTGATACTTCAAAAATATGTGTCTAAAAGAAGTTCACATGCATTAGGACTCTGACATGACTGGATACATGCACCTAGAATGGATTTTAACCTAATTCATTTATGTAATCATGATGAAACAATGATTTATCATGCATCGTAACATCAAAATATCAAATGATGTTATTTCCAACTCATGATAAGGATGGTGAGGAGACGGATATGTGGATAGTATAATGACCAAGTCAACTAGGATAGCGAAGAGGACATTCAATTGGCAAGGGAGGATAGGGATAAGGATGAGAGTATGGCTCGGATAAGGAGCGACCAACAAGGAAAGGGAGGATAGTGTGGAAGAGTAGTGGATAGAATAGGATTCAGAGGGCTGGTAGAGATGGTGGTAGAAAGGAAGAGGAGCCAGTGAGGGGATGTATATGGGGCTAAAGGTGAAATACATGGTGGGTTATGATGACGAGAGAGAGTTGAGTGGGGCTACTACGAAGGCGACGATGAGGAGAACGAGGAGGAGGATATGGTGAGTGACAGGAAGCATTCAGGGTGGGACGGGAAGGAGGTGGAAGTTGAGGATGGGGAGCGGCACAGGAGTATTGGTGGTGCACGATGGAGGATGATTTATTGCTACTGGTCGACGAGAATGATGGGGACGTTAGAGTATAGGAGAAGGAGTAGCCAGATGAAGCTAACCTTCGTGAGTCAATGGTAGAGAGATGAGGCCAGGTATCAAAGGCATTCAAGATGCAGAGAGTTGGTGGATGAGAAGAAAGGAAGAGGTCGGGGGGAGGGGAGGCCACCTAGGGGATGAAGTGATTCGAGTGAAAAAGGAGGGGAGAAGGGATGACCATAAATTTGTAGGTGGGAGGAACTTTATCGAGGGCATTCATCCTCACAAAATCATTATTTTTGAAATCGGACCGATTGGTCGGTGACCGATTCGGTTAATCGGTTTATGCCGGTTCGGTTCGATTATTTAAATTTTACCTATTTTTTTGACCCGGTTTAATCAGGTTCAATCAAAATTGAATCACATATGATTTTTTAAATTTTTAAATTATTTAAAAATTTTGTTGGTAGTAAGAGCTAAACCCATGACCTTTGGTTACCTATTTCGCACTTCTAACCAACTACACTAACACAACTATTTGCATGTATTGGGTTTTAAGTATAATTAAACTATTATCATGTTATAGAGCATCTAATCCAAATAATATATATATGATATTTGACGATGTATAAGAAAAATACTTTATGTATAGTATGAAATATATACATTATCTATGTATTTTATATATATTTCAAGTATATTAAGTGTATATTATATATATATATTATTTCATTTCGGTTTGATTAGCTGGTTCAATTACTTTTTTCACCGGTCTGGTTTAATTCAATTTTAAATAATAATGACATCATCATCCGGTTGAACCAGTTCGATTACATAGTTCGACCCGATCCGACCATTTCAGCAAGGTTTCCGGTTCGGTGTTTGTTCGGTTTCAAAAACCTTGGATTCACTGAGGGTTCGTTTGGTTGCAGGGTTGGGCAGGGTTGGGTTAGGTTGGGTTGGGGTACCCCTGTGAATAGTAAATTATGAAGAGGATTGGGAGAGTTGGAAGGAAAGGTACTCCGAGTTGGGCCAACCCATCCCTGCCCAACCCTGCAAGGGTTCACTATACTGTGGGGCCCGTAAACTGCAATGATGCCTCTTTTTTTTTGGAAAGGTCAATGACGCCTCCTTGGAGAGATATCCCAGGCATGATCTTTCTGACGTTTTGTACAGTTTGGTGCTTTTGGGTTAAAAAGTAAAAAAGCACATCCTGTCCCTGTTGTACTACTCTGACCTATGCTTCCGTGCAATTTACCCTATATTTTTCTTAGGCAAAATTAAGTAGCATACGAGTCAAATATTCTCTTGGTGTGGATATATTTGTCATTTAACTTTCACTATTATCCTATCCTACAAATAGTAAAAAGGGTTAAACGAAAGGTATCCATATTTTGTACATAAAAATGAAAGGACGGGTAGAAAAAGATTATTTCTTCCTCACATCCTACACAAAAAAAGTTAAATAAATGTAATTACCTTAGTTGTCACAATAAAGAAAATTCTCCCTACGTTATTCCACTAAACAATCATATCATTCTTCAATAGAAACATAAGAGCTCGTAATCGTTGTAATTTAGGAATTTTTTACATCCGACCCTTCCAAACTTTACCAAAAAAATATACTCCTACTTGTTTCATATATCGCATTATGATTAGGGATGAGTATGGGTCAGGCTGGGCCGGTCCCTGAAGGGCCCAGGTCCAAACCTGTTTAAAAAATTCGAGCCTTGGACAAGGCTTAAGCCCGCGAAATCTTTTTAGTTTGACCCAAGCCAGGCCCCGGTCCAATTTCCTTGGGTCAGACTTGGGTCGGATCGGTCCATCTCCACCCATTAGAGTTTATTAACTTTGAGTCTTTTGTTTCAAGTTAATCTTAACTCAAGTTACACAAGCCAAAATTATTTAAAACATGTGCCATATTACTTGTGAAACAACTAATATTCAATTCTACTAAATCCGATGATTTCTCATTTTACATATTTGCACTCAATGCTAGATACAATGAATGCCTCCCATGTATAGAAATTGAAAGAGTGAAACAAACTTACCCCGTTAACAACAACAAGTGCACCAGATCCTACATGTTAAAAAATGGCATAAGGCCCATATTAGGTAAATGTTCAATAATAGAAAATATTCAGATTGAAAAAATAAATACTAACAAATTCAAGAATAATCAAACAGAATCTAAACCAAAGACTAATTAAGGAAATCAATTCTGAATTAAATTACAATGATCATCAACTCATGTCACACGCATGACTTTCTTGTTTTGTAAACAGTGTATGAAGACATGATACAAGAACAGAGTGCACATGAAATAGGTGAGAGTTTTCATGTGTGTAAGATATAGGAAAGGGTTCAGACCCTCTCCGATCGGGATGGGTTGAGCCAAGCCCAAGCCCGACCCCAAAAAAATTGGTCCTAAATATTGGGCCCAAGCCTGACCCAAAAAAAATGATCTTGAATATTGGGCCCAAACCCGGTCCAGTGTTCATTTGAGCCTGGGCTGGACAGACTTTTTGGATTGGGATTCAGGATGGGCCTGCCCAGCCCAATGCTCATCCCTAATTATGATCCTTACATAAAAACAATATTTTTACTAAGGACTAACATACAATAAAAAAATTCCGGAATTGTGCTATGTATGTTATTAACTATGTGATAACGCATCAAAAATACCCATGGATGGGCATTCCATAATCCACGTAAAAAGGTTAATTTAGGAACAATAAACACGTCAAATTGGATTTTTAAAGATATACACCTTTACTTCCTCTTTCTTATCATGTTCCGCGCCTAAGCATGAGGAGTACCCCAACATGGAGCTACAAAGGGGTAAAGAATAAATGCCTAGTTATATTACAGTGGTTGTGATATAACTGGACATGATTTTAGGGATCATGTTGCAATAATAATCACTTAAAATTTAATCCAAGATAAATAATCCATAACCGGGAGATCAAATAAAACAACCAGTGGAGCCCAAGCACGTGCCGGTAGCAGGGGAGTGGCGCTCGTGTGGTCCCTCCGAGGTCACGTGATGGGACCTGCACCCGCCGGATCACGTGATGCTATTAATGGATAAGTAAAAGGGATATATTTATTTGGGTTTTTATCACTTGTGCCCCTCCGAGATCTTGCAATTTCAGTTATGTCCCTATCTTTTTGGTAATATCAGTTGTGCCCCTCACTTCTTTCTCCGTTGTCGCTTATGCCCTTCCGTTAGATTGATCGTCAGTGAATTGACTTAACCATGGTTTTTTCAAACCTTGTTGCAGTTAAGAGGGGTATTATTGTCCAGACCATCTTCTTCATCTTCTTCCTCCTCCATTTGTTCTTCTTCCCTTCTCTTCATACTTTCTCTCTCTTAGTGATACATTCATCCATCTATCGATTCTCTAAAATTTTTACATTTTCACGGATATATCACTCGTTATGGATCAAACGGTGAATTTTATTGAATTTTTTGGTGACTTTTTATGAATCAATTAGTCAAAAATTTATCTTATCTTAACAAAAACTGAAGCAGGGCGAGGGGGAGGCATGGAGCGGCTCAGAAGAGGCGGCTAGGGCTGCAACCGCTGGAGGACTTCGGCCAAGCGCGGGAGGACGAGGCAGCACGGGGCCAGGGGGCCATGGAGGCGGGGCGGCGGTGCGAGGGCCGGTGCGAGGTGGGGCGCGGGGGTGCGAGCCCCGCGGGGCAGCATGGGGCGCAGGAGGGTGTGGATATTGTGCCCATTGATCGATCATGAGGGTGTGGATCCCACGGCCATTGGGATAGGTCTATCCGCCTTCCTCTCTTTAAGCCCTTGCAAGTTGTACCTTTCGGTTTAAAAGTATTAAGTTCATATATTTAATTTAAAGGCGTGAGTGGGAATTATTTATTGTCCTTGTATGATTGGATTAATTTAAAAACGAACATTTGTCACAAGAACCGAAAAGCTGGAAGGATAATTGGAAATGCGACGATGAAATGGCATCTTATCCAGGAATAAGGCCCTCTTATTTCGGGATACGGAACCGTAGCTAATCGACTAAATGACCCAATGATGGTTAGACATGCATACTAAAGAGTAATATTTATTTTTCTTTTTGTTTAATATATATAATAATTATTATTGTTTAGCACATTCATAATTCTGAATCTAATTTATTTATTTATTGTAAGATTGAGTATAATGTACCATTGACAATGTAAAAAAATATGTACGTTAAACAAAAAACATATAATATCTACTTTTACCTAGTTTTTTACACAATATAACGGGCCTATATCTCCAAGGCCCGTCTACTTAACAAGCAGAGCGGGTCAGATCGAGCCATACTAAGTGGCTTGTGTTATTGCCCGGCCCATTTAGGAGCTGGGCTTATAGACCCCCGGTCCAGGGCCCACTGTACACTCTAACCCTTATCTAAAACTTTGATTTTAGAAAAAATCTAAAATCCTTGTTAACATTTTTTAAAACTAATTTGACATGTAGAGTAATATATAAATTACCTCGGATCAATTCAGTCAAAATTTTATCGTACAACTGTAATTTACACTACGATATTGGTTTGTATTAAATTCCTCCTCGTCGAGTAAAATGACATCTTTTGCTCGTTTTGGTAAAATGAAAGATGAGAGAGAGCTTATTTATGTTATGCTTTGGTATAAACAACAGATCAATTTAACATGTCGTTAAACCATTTGATAAATACGATTTATGTTCCTCAATCGAGCTCAGTTGAGTAACATAACTCGCATTATCAAGGAGACCATGGTTCAGTTCCCACTGGCAGCGAGCAGGATGCGAATTTGTTGCGATGTGGATCATGATATCGGTGCAAAAGCCTCACACTTGTTTGGCATTTGTATACATGCCTTCATATCTGATTGTGAATCGCCCATTCAAAAACATGGTACATGGAATTTGAAGTCTTCAACTCTTCTTTCGGAAGTTTAAGTTCTTTCAGAATAGATATCTTTCAGAATAGATACGTACTAAAGAAGAAGCCGTTACCTGCAATTTTAAGTTCCATAAAGATTGTCAAGTGCTGCTAACATATTCTCATCTAAACCTATATGATATCACACTTTAGTGTGCATAAAATAGTGCGATCCTGGTATTTTAGTAATAAGAGATCTCCTAGTGTGCGTAAGCAACAGCCTATTAGCATAGATCTAGTGAAATGCTTTGCAACAGTTTATCTTCAAAGTAATTGTCGCATGTGTTGGGAACGGAAGCAATACCAACTCTGATTTGATACCTGTTGTTGGGACACAACCCGCCTGTATCATCCCATAGTCCAGTTACAACCCCATAGTCTTATTCTCAATAAGACTATAAATAAAATACAACTCAACTACTATTAGTATTAAGGGTCCCACCTCATTTAGGACTCCTAATCCTAATATGACTCTAATCCTAACAGCATGCACTAGCAATTTAGATAGAAACATCAACTAGATAGCGCAGGACGTGCGAACAATGGTTAATCCACTCCAAGGTTGTTGGGTTCTTGTAGAGATTCCGAGATGAACCATTGGCAATGCCTCCACCCCCTCTATATATAGCCCAGTTACAAGCACATAGTCTTATTCTCAATAGGACTATAAATAAAATACAACTCAACTAGTATTAGGATTGGAGGTCCCACCCCATTAGGATTCCTAATCCTAATGACTCTAAACATCAACTAGATAGTATGGAACGTGCGAACAATGGTTAATCCACTCAAAGGTTGTTGGATTCTTGTAGAAATTCCAAGATGAACCTACTCGAGATCTTGAAAGCAAAACAAGGCGAGAGGTTCTAGGAATTGTACTAGCAATTCTAATTACCTATTCGAGATGTTGTGAAATGCATATGCAATGCTAATTCTGTGATCATGTGCGTTATTCCTGGCTGTAAGATGCAGAAACAAACATCACAGGGATGTTTGAACGGGATGAATAATCGGGCGGGTTTATACTCGGAGCAACCCACGTGAGAGGTATGGAAGAAGAGACGGGCAAAGTGAACCTATGTAAGATGGAACGGTTTGGCAGAGAACTAAGAATGATTTGCTAATTATGTAGATTTTGCTGATATGAACACCTCTGCCTGCAGACTCCATGCAGTTGAAGGTGTTTTTCTTGCCTTCTGACCGGGATCAGTTGCAGGAAAATTGCTCAGAGCAACAGAGGGTAATGACCAGAATGACCGAAAGGATATAACGAAGTTGGACTGCCGGAGGGATTACCCGCAGCCGCAGAAGCTGTCCAACATGCTGCAAAATGCAAACGTTAAGAGATTATATAACAAAGTGTTTAACTTCATCAACCAAATTAAATCACGGATATAATACAACAGGTATAGATAACAAAATACAGCTTGGAAACAAAGCACCGAACCTCGGGTTTTAACGCTATGAAGTTGGAGAATCTGGGATCTCGTCTTGACTGCTATTTCTACAGAAGCCACTGTTTGAAGAGCTCCGCAGAAGGGTGTGCAGGCATTATTGTTCTGTTGATGCGGATATCTGCTGTCAATATGCATTTGTATTAAGATGGAAATCCTAAGACCAGTAGTAGATCCTTGTAAATAGAATCGCTTGTTGATTTGGGATCTCAAGTCTAGTCTTGGAGCTACAGCTGTTTAATCTGCCACAATATTTGTTGAGGCTATTGTGTTATAAGCTCGGCGTCCTCTCATAATGGGACCAAATTCGTCACTTTATAATAGATATTTGCCCATAAAAATGGCAGATACAAATCATCACGAAACCCCCAAAAAAGGAACAGCTGCATCACTGCAAGCAAGCAATTCCAGAAAAGTAACATTGACAGCTGAACTGAAGACACTTTTCTCATTCATGATCACATGGTGTATTGCTATTAGTAACTGGATGCAAGATGCCATGACTGACATCTTCAATAATTCAAAGAGAATAATCTACTTCATAGAAAGACTGTGAATGTGCACAGAAAAGGTAGGAATATAAGAGGGCAATCCGGGATGCCCCAGGAACAGTATATGAGATATAAGGAAACTATATATTGTTCTGCTGACAAATATTCATCTCATCATTTTTACACGGCTACAATAATACGATGCAAATCTCATCACAAGGATAATCGGGACCATATCTATTGTGGCGATGCACGACTTTGATTTATGGTTGCCAATTGGTCCTAACCGGGAAAGTAGAGGGAAGGCCTGTGAAAGGCAAACAAGCCAAACAAGTTTAGCTACCACGAGGGTAAATTCAAAATACCACCAAGTAACCATCCTTGAAAGATGTACATTTTGAGCAATTGACAACCAAGAAAGAAGTCACTTGGGATCCAATCTCAATATAGAGTGTGGTTTTTTATCTTCAAAGAATTCAGAGTATTGTAAGAAAAAAAAGCAAGCGAAGAAAGCCATAAGATTAAGGATTTTTCTGAAACACATTCTGCATCACATCAACATTTTGATCTTCAAAGAATGAGCATGACTTGATCATCCATTCTTCAATGGTAATAATGTTTAACAAGCCCATAAAAATGTAGTGGTTGGTTCTTACCCTTAAGACCAAGGGCTCTAATAAAACCAATAACCTTCCTTTCAAGAAAACTTTTGTTTGTGGAGAAACAATGATGCAGATCATAGGTAACAATTATACTTGTATGGAAAAGGTCTGAATTATGTTTCCTTGAACAACCAAATGAGGGACTTATAAAAATAAAAGCACAAGAAACTTGGCGACCAAGGATTATCCTAAGGATGGATGTGAGTGATTAGGAATAAATTTTTAAGATCAGGTTCAAATTTTATTTTTTAGCAAAATCAAAGTTTTTTTGTTAGATGCAACATCTTCATGTTTGGATGCAGGGAAGAGATTGAGGGATAGATGATCAGCAAAATGATAAAGTGGAATGTGAGACAAGCTACATTAGAAAGTGGTGTGACAAGTGACACGGATGACAAGCGACAAGTGACCACCAACCTATAAAGTATTGACATTCCAGGGTAACCAAAAGGCCTATTAGCATATCCTTCATCAGGTGGAGGTATCATGCAACGAAACATCCCATTAATGGATACACGCTATACATTTTAGTTCCATTCAAACCCCAGATTTATTGTTCTTCAAAATGAAATCAAAACCTATATTACATTAGCAAAAGTGGCGCATGATTAAACAGATTACCTTGTTACAATGCCATTTCTTTTTGAAGCTCCGCAAGCTCGTCTTCTTCAGCGGTTTGTCTATGTGGAATAGGGCGTGCTGGTACTCTGCTTGGAACAACTGGAGCAGCTGGTGCAGTTATAGCAGGTTGGAGAAGTTGTTCCTCCAACTCGGCTCCCTCCAATTCTTCAAGTTCTGCTTCTAGTTCATCCTGCATCATGGGAAAGGTAGTGTTATAAACTTGATGGCTGTCAACCAGGCAATAAAAGTGTAAAAGAAAAGCACTTGCCTCATCAAAGTCAGCTGCAATTCCAAGAGGAGCGGACAATGCCTCCTGGATTTGTTTCATGTTCTCTGTCTGTTCATTAATTTCGTCCATGGTCTTGTCCACATCATCAATATTACTGCATCAAACACCAATTATTGGTACCAGAAAATTAGAGTTAATACATTTGAGCAATAGCACAACAGTGTGTGCAGAAGTTACTACTGGTCAGACCATAACTACGGCAAGTAATGGAATTCCGAAAATGAATAACCAGCACCAATACTAATTCAATAAAATGGTTAGTGATTAGGGAACAAAATTCTTACGTAGCTTTCTGCATAGCTTTCATAGCTGCTGCTCCAGTTCTCAATGCATCAACAGTTTCTGTTGTTGCTTTGGCACCTTCTAACATGATCATCTGAAAATAAAAGCATAGACGGCATTATATTTCTGAATAAAAAATTATAACAAGGCAATATGAAAGAGGCATGTCTTCAAAAACATGTATATAATAAGAAGTGAATAACCGGTATGATGAAATTCCAAAGTGACAAATTCAAATTTTGTAAGCAGTCACAAAGTAGTAACTAGAGAATCTACCTGATCATGAATTCGCAGTTGGAAATTTCCAAGTTGTTCAACCTGCTGTTCATATAGCCTCTTCCTCTTTAAACATTGTATGGCAGCTGACACGTAGAGTGAGCAAAACAAGAATAAGATCATTAATTGCCCGGAAAATATGATTAAACCATGATTAACAGATGTCGAAGACATGTATAGCTTTCATCATTGTACACTCCAAAACTACTTCTTGCTTTAAGAGCATTTTTTTAAGGCCAAAAATGGTGAAGAGATTAATGGACATCTGTAAAATACATCGCACCCCATACTTGCAAAATAAGCTCAAACTGTCCTTAAATTATCCCATTTTCCAGATCATAAATCTTGAAACATGGAAGATCACTTGAGAGTCTCTTGCAGCCTAGAGGTGTTGCTATTGGTAACAAGCTCCCAGAAGGGAAGTAGATGCAGTTGTTGATTGAGCTGAGTGATGAATACGTATGATAATAAAAAGAAATCACATAGCCTGCTGGGTGGACCTGCCGTTTTTCCCAAAGAAAGATAGTACATCGACTTGCTGAAAATTATAATAGCGGCTGTAAGTGTAGGCAACCAAACAATCCAATCCATGTGAGTTTATACAGTAATCAGTGAATGAGCTTTGGCATCTTGCTTTTTTAATCAAGCTTTGGCATCTTTTTTTGCTATAAAAATATTTTAAATGGTATTCCAATCAAGAGGAGAAAAAAGCAAAGGACTAGACAATCTTCTGTCAGTGGAATTCTAGTCAATGTGATCCACTCACTTCAGTGAATATTCTACCATTCGAAGGAATAATTGTACCAAGCTAGTGGTTGGTCTAATTATTACTATACATGGTCAGGGTGCTCCATGCACTCCTACTGTTAATTATCGAAGGACTGGAAGCCAACTCAGCTGATCCAACCTTTTCTTGAATGCATACTATTAGAACTTAGAAGGAACGCCCACACCAAGCCCAGTATTTTGTCGAATTCCTATACATGGCCAGGCTGTTCTGTTCACTACACCTAATTTCGATGACTGGAGGGACTACATAAGAAGTCAAGGACCAATTTATCAGTGTTAAATTACATAATTGGTTATACTGGTCTTCCTCCATTACTTACCTTTTCTTTATTGTTGTGGCGGAATATCAATTTTAAGAACTCAAACGTCGTTATAAAGATACAGTTGGAGGAAGTACAATCAAAATCTTTCTCCTCAATAGTTTGTCATTATTTATAGCTAGGAATATATTTAGAATTATTATATTGACTTAAAACATTACAAAAATCATAAAATTTATTTTAGATTTAGTGGGTTATTAATTATAATGTAATCAATATATATCCCCTGCCCAGACAATATTTGCCAGGCATGCAATTGAGACGTTTTCTTAAAAGTAATTCTGTTCTATTTATGATATAATTTGACCACCATCTGTTATGGCATCTCGTTAGTAGGTGTATTAACATATTATATAATTCATTTCAGTTTCAATTAGTTATTAATTACAACATAATCAATGTATATTCCTTGCCCGGACAATCTTTAAGAGACATGCAACCGAGACCTTATTTAGAAGCAATTATGTTCGACTTATAATATGTTTTTATCGCCATCTGTTATGACTTCTAGCTAGCAGGTGTTATTAAAATAGCATATTATACAATTCATTATTTTTTAGTATTTGTTTAACAGACATGTCATGTTTAAGCAGGATAACCAACCTACGAAGGTTTTTTTGCCTCCCAACTTATCTAAGTTGTGTCATTCTGAGCCTATATCTAGAAATGCTGTATCACTCTTGATAATTATCTTCAAACATTTTTGTACCCAACCCCTTTGAGAAGACTCTTCTTCCAACTTTGCACACCTCTAAATCAAGGCATTAGACAGCCTTCTTTCAACATGCCCAAACCACCTTACCATAGTATACATGGCCAGTATTTCGTCAAATTCCTATACATGGCCAGGATGTTCTGTTCACTACACCGAATTTCGATGACTGGAGGGACTACATAACAAGTCAATGACTAATTTATCAGTGTTAAATTGCATAATTGGTTATACTGGTCTTCTTCCATTACTTACCTTTTCTTTATTGTTGTGGCGGAATATCAGTTTTAAGAACTCTAACCTCATTATAAAGATACAGTTGGAGGGAGTAGAATTAAAATCTGCAATAGTTCGTCATTATTTATAGTTAGGAATATATTTAGAATAATTATATTCAATTAAATCATTACAAAAATCGTACAAATTTATTTAGTGAGTTATTAATTATAATGTAATCAATATATATTCCCTGCCCATACCATCTTTGACGAGGCCTTAAATTTCGATTTCGGTCACCATTTCGGTGGGTGACCGAAACAAAATTTCGGTCATTTCAGTCAGTTTATGTACTAGAGCCCCCAAATATCGGCCGATATAGGTCATTTCGGCCGAATTTCGGTCACCCACCGAAACCAAAATTCAGCCGAATTTCGCCGAAATTTGATCCCATGATCTTTGGCAGGCATGCAATTGAGACGTTTTCTTAAAAGTAATTTTGTTCTATTTATAATATAATTTGACCACCATCTGTCATGGCCTCTCGTTAGTAGGTGTATTAAATAACATATTATATATTTTATTTCAGTTTCAATGAGTTATTAATTATACATAATCAACATATATTCCTTGCCCGGACAATCTTTAAGAGACATGCAATTGAGACCTTATTTAGAAGATGTTCTACTTATAATATGTTTTTATCGCCATCTGTTATGACTTCTAGCGAGCAGGTGTTATTAAAATAACATATTATACATTTCATTATTTTTTAGTGTTTGTTTAACATACATGTCAAGTTTAAGCAGGATAACCAACCTACGAAGGTTTTTTTGCCTCCCAACTTATCTAAGTTGAAAGGCGGTATCGCTCTTAATAATTATCTTCAAACATCTTTGTACCCAACCCCTCTTGAGAAGACCCGTCTTCCAACTTTGCACACCTCTAAATCAAGGCATTGGACAGCCTTCTTTCAACATGTCCAAACCACCTTACCATAGTTCATTCAATTCTATATTCTTTGCCCGTGCCTATAGTTAACAGTCCAGCATTCAGTAACATAAGGCAGCAGATTTTGAGGTAAAACTTTATTGTTTTTTTTAAGGAAAAAAGCTCTATAATTGTTATCTTCTACTTTTTGATGGGTTAACTTCCTATTGCAAAAAACAGGGAGAATAATCTCCATCATTGAACTTGAATTTAGATATTATCATTTATTCTGCTTGGTCAAAAAATCCATACACCGTGAACCTCCATCCATTGTTGCATCCACTAAGATCATTCTCTGCTACATTTATTAAATTTTATAGACAACAAACGATTGCCAAAAACGATGACCACATGCTACATGTGTGCTGCAAAATTACTGGTACTCTCTTAATCTAGGGATCAATTCCAGATTACTAAACAATAGTTATAATCACAGTCATAGCAGTTTTCTTACAAACATCAACACCCAACATTCATCCTTTTCTCACTCCAAAGAGATGCATAATATCCATCCTTCTATGTCTCAAGATTGATAGCCATAATTAGCATTGTTCAGGGCCTTCAGGCCCAACAGCTGATAATGGAATAGAAGACAAAATGGCAGGATCAAGTACAGGTCAATGACAATTAGGATTAGGAACCGCAGATAGAGCAAAAGCAAAATCGAAGTTGTCCGGAAGGTCATGAATCAGACCAAATTGGGGTGGTAATCGAATTTAAGACCAATGTATTCATGTCGATATTTTTAAGGAAAACGGTGAGGCTCCAAGAAGATGACCACCAAAAAAACTTTATATTCACGGGTAAACGTATAACAATTACATGGACTGGTACTCCCAAACGACACTGTCAATGCCAGCTCCATTACATTCTCAATGTAGAACCTTTCACCCTGAAAGATCACATCATTTCTGCCTGGCCACATGGCCGACAAGATGGCCACAGCCCCCCACTCTGTGATTCTGAATCACCCCCATTGCCGGTCACTAAAAACCCAGAACATAGCCAGTCTTTCTAAAATTTTCAAAATTGAATTAGAATCAAATTCAAAATGAATTTGTCAACCTGATTTCAAATTCCATTTGTACTCATTTTTGAAATCAAATTCTTTGTTTCACTTTGAACACTTCGAATTAAAAATATTAAATTAAGTTTAACTATGCTTAAATTATTTTAGGTGATGAATACTACAAAGTCTAAAATATATTGTTAGAAATCAATCTTGCATCCTTAATATCAAAACTCAAATACATAAAGGAAGTTTTAAGATCGAAATACTTATAACATAAATTTAAATAGAAAACTAAGTTTAACATGCAAGGTTTTAAAAAATGAAACGTGGACCAACGCGCCTATAAATGAGGCGAGACATAAAGCCTTGAGGTGGTCGAGGAGTAAGCCTTAGTATTTTTGTTTTTTGAAAGGAGAGTAAACCTCAATTTCTTTGAAGAATTATTGAACTTTTAATTTACGTGTATATAAAGATGCACATAACTATAATAAAGCAAATCTGTGTACCTATTAAATCCATCAAAGGTTGAAAATCAATTCTCTTTGTGGCTCATTCATAATTATAAGATACTTAATTAGAAGTTTGATAATTCGCAAATAAACCTTTTTCGAACATCATAACATTGATTCAAATAGCATAATAAACAAAAACTGATAAAAAGGGATTAAATACTTTCCTTAGATAAGTAATGTACAAAGTGGATTCTCTAAATATCCCGCACATAAGCTATAATAAATCGCATCAGCAAATATTCTACTGAACATAGATGATGGAAAGGAAGGAATGTTTTCTGTTTAAAACAGGAATTATCATACAGCGAGAAATTTTATCCAACACTTATTTGGCGAAGCCTTCTCCCACTATAAGTAGGGTCGGCTACATGGATTCTTGCTCAAATCCATGTTCAAAATACTAATTTATCCAACACTTATTTAAAATATAAAAACAAGCACAAATAGAGACCCTCAAAATCTTCCATTCTCGCAAATGCACACCTTCATTCTTGGGTCAACAAACTCTGAACACATCCTCCCATTACACCAAGCAAGTATCTTACACCCCTCCTCTATCACTTTCCATAGGAATTTCCATCTAATAGCCCTATTGATCAACTTTTCCACATTTGATAGCAGATTGAACACAAACATGTAGAGCAGAGGAATAGACGTGAGCATCAAGCTCAAATAAGATGTCGCCCTCTAGATAGGAACTTTGCCTCCAAGCCCTAAGTTTTGCCTCCAATCTCTTCACCATTGATCCCCAACTGGTTACTGACCTACAGGTCCGACTCTCAACATGTCCATGTAAGTCATTGATAGTTGAACATGTTCATTGTCCACGACAACGTCATTAGATACAACCTCTTGATCCTCCAAACCGAACGTCAAAAAAACAGACGTTTGTTTATAGATCTACAACTGTGAAGCCTCCCAGAAAACTCAACCGGGACTTTGACCCACCAAGCATGTAGCTCCATGCCCAATGAAGCACATCGTGTCAACAGCATATTAAAGCAACAAAACTTAGTAGGCCTCATGAGGTCCTAGCTTAAACCCACCAAGGAAGGCCGTATTGATATCGATATCGTTTCGGTCTGCCCGGAAATGGATATATCGCCGATATATCGACGATATTGGTGGAAATGTCGGAAACGGCTCAAAAAAGCCATTTTGTCATTTTTTTCAAAAATTAAGATCATCCAAGATATTAAAACAACAAATAACTTATAAATACACACTTATGTCGCACATATCGGTCATTTATAGCCCATATATCACGCATATCGATCATATCAAACATATCGTTGTTAATGTTTATTCCTGACCTGTAGATATTGGAAATGAATTCCATTCAAGTTCTTATAACATTAAATAACTTACAAATATACATTTAGATGACACATATAGATCATTTGTGAAGACTATGATCCTTATATTGCACATATCAGTCATATTGAACATATCGCTAGTACTGTTACTTGTTTTTTTTTAAATCCATAAATGAGGGGGATACACTCGATGGTGCATGCCCCAAGCCTTTATTGAAGAGTAACAGAAGAAAAAAAAAGAAAGGGGAGGTTACAACCAGACGCCGTTACAAAGGCCCATTACAACACCCAATCCTCTACCAAACGCTTAGCAAAGAACCACACGTTTTCCTTATAGAATCTTTGTCCCGAAAAAAGCAAATCATTCCTACCCCTCCAGATCGCCCACAGAATGGCCACCGGATGAAAAATCTCCACCTTCGGCCTACCCTTGTTTGACCGAAGTACTGTTAGTTGTTGACCTATATATATTGAAAATGGAGTTCATCCAAGTTCTTAGATCACTACATAACTTACAAATATACTCTTAGATCACACATATCGATCATCTATGAAGCTTATATCGCATATATCGATCATTTCGAACATATCGAGATGTTGATTCTTGACTTATAATTTTTTTTAAAGAATTGATTTATAGATATTGGAAATGGATTTCATTCAAGTCTTACAACATGAAATAACTTGCAAATATACTCCAAGTTGAAGAACCATTGTATGCACCCTCCTGTCGCACCATATCCTACCAGTACGGGGGTTGGGGGGCCCAGGTTGGCCCCCCCTTGCAGGGTGCGGGGGCAGTGCCCCTGACCCGAAATAAAATATATATAAACCAATGTGTGTTTTAATACTAGGTGTAGCTAGATATGTGTTTTAATACTGGGAGTAGCTAGAAAAGTAGTGGAATCAATCTTGCATGAATAATAGCATTGATAAATAGAGATATCGACAAAATATTGGCGATATCGATCGATATCCAAGATTTTTTATACTGAATCCAGTCACTTTTGACCGATATGAGCCGATATCATCGATATCCCTATAAAAGGATATATTGGGTGATTTCGACACCCCTACCCTATCGAAATCGATATATCGGCGATATATCGCCGATATATCGCCAATACGACCTTCTGTTGAACCCACAGAATAGGCCTACATAAGAGCATCGTGACATAGCTGACCAACATGTCTTCCACCATCATGAAAATGGGGGCCAACAGGTGTCCATGTCTCACCCCCTTCACAATTGTACTAAACCTCCTTCTGGTTGCATGTTCACCAAAACTATAAAAAACATTGTCGTGGTACACAACTTCATCCAAGTAAACTAAATGGCTAGGAAGCCTCTCTGCTTCAATGTGCACCACAAAAAAGGTCAATCAAGCATATCATATGCTTTCACGTGATCAACCTTCCACATAAAGCCTTCACTTTTTGTCCCAATCTGAGACCATCTTTATAGTCTCTACAAAGTAGTACAATAGTGAATGCCCCTTGACGAACATGGATTGAACAAGGCTCATCATGGCTCCCCAAACACATCACATCCTCATTGTCTATCCTAGTGATGATCAAGTAAATAGCATTCGATTGTATGATCGATTAGTATTTTTCCATTCAACTTGGAGACCCCCACTTGACCAAAAAAAAGAGGAAGAAATAAGTCGACCTCTTCATAAAGTTCCTCTCAAAACCCAACCATGAATTTATTAGGAATTGTCGACACCTCCTACTTCAAACTTCCCATTGCTACTTTGACCCCTTTCTAGTGATCGACCTGACAAGGTTCTCATGTTGCACCAAAGATAGCACATTGTCCACGTCTCCCAATGCCTCTTTGATACCATCATGCGGAAGAACCTCAATTTGATGTCTCTGTCTCCAAGTCATAGTTGTCTAAATATCTTCCTCTATTATACTTCTTCGTTGTGTTCTCGTCCTTAATGACATCAGTGAATCACCTTCTCATTTCCTCCTAAGCAATCATAATTCCCACATTTTCCTTGTCCACCAGCTCCACCTCTCATTAAGCTTCTCACCTCCTTTGTTCCTTCGACTCGTTCAGAGCATTCTGTATTATACCAAGAAGAAGCGCATCAATTTAAGCCTACTCGTTAAGGTCCAAGTCAGACTTTCGTACATCTCCCCTCAATGATCCTCCAACAACTACCTAGTATCACGCTCATGCAACCAAACTCGCTCAAACTTGAATACATCTTGAGCTTCGCACTTTTACTACATGACCACAACAACAGCGTATGATCCAAGAATATGTTGATCTTAGGCACCATTATTGAAACCTGAAAAACCTCTGAAACTCCATGGACACTAGAAATCGGTCACTGTTTGACCTCGTCACTGAGTTTCAAGTGAACATGCTGTTGAAATCGGAGAAGCTGATGCGGAATCGATAAATCTAAGAAACATAAAATGAACACCAGAGATTTAACGTGGAACCCTACTCCCTAAGGAGCGGAATGAAACCACGGGAGAAGCCCTCAACGAGGCAGATATTCTATTGGAATTTCTCAATGAGTACAGGTAATGTGGGGATCCTTATATAGGTGCTCAAGGGAGAATATTCTATAGAATATTCTCTATATAATATTCTCTTAACAAATAGCCACACAGAATATTCTCTAACACTCCCCCTCAAGCTGGAGCTGAGAAAGCTGCAGCTTGCAACAAAAAGAAAGTATACAACACATCTTCACACGATACATCACAAGAAGAATACAAGTCCGCTGCTGGTAAAAGACCTCGCACGAGGACGGGTCTGCGGCTTTCAGGTCATCGGAACGTATCTCTGTCATGCATGTAGAACCGCTGCGATATCAGGTCACCGGAACATATCTCTGTCATGCCTGGAGAAGAATCGCTGCAGAAAAAGTCCAGCGCGGGGAACTGATCGGGTCATAAAAGAATAAGTACACGCCTCGACGAAGAAGTTGATGCTCGGTGAAGACGGATGATCTATAGAAAGCTGGAGTGTCGATTTGTCAGTCGTGGATGCACAGAATTCCTAAAGAATATGTCATTTCTGACTCCCCCTTTCTCCCATACTTGATAGAATAAAGATCATGAAACATCAAGTTGGGAGAAACAAATGAATAACATGCATTTTTTTAATCATCTTTTTCTTTTTCTCTCTTTTTTTTAAGCCGTTCAACATTTTTTTCGGCTTTTCCTCTTCTCTTTTTTTTATTTTTTTTAACATTTTTTAAAGCTGTTTCAAGATTTTTTTCGGCTTTCTTCTCTCTCTCTTTTTCTCACGTATGTTTTTTTTGTACGCAAACTTTTTTTTGTAATTCCCCCCTTTTTTTAATTATTGCAAACAGGGCCCGACTTTGGGCACTCTTCTCCTTTTCTCTCCCCTCTCTATTTACATAATACCAGCCGCCCAACTGGGCTGCACTTTCCCCATCTCATTTTTTTTGTAAATGACGGCCCACTTTGGCTGAAGAGTTCCACGCAACCCTATTTAGGGTATGTGTTCCCCGATGGGAAAACTCCCCCTTCTTTTTCGAGGTATGCTGCCGCTCGCGCCTGGAGGATGGTCTTGTCGTCGAGCCCGATCTGGAGAGGAGGCTCCTGGGAGGTGCGTGCGTGATGGAGGCAGGCGAATGGGCGTCGTCGCATCTAGTAGGTGTTGACCAAGGGCTAGGTAGATGGTGTGGCGTCACTTCTTCCAAGAGACGGTGCAGCACATGTAGCGCTTCCTGGATGCGCGTGGAGGCGCGCGATGCTGGGACATGCTGAGAAAGGTGCGCACTTGCTGGAGCGCTGCCTGGAGAGCGTTATCCGAGGGCTTCTATGGTGCGATCGTCTGGAGGTGCTATTGGAGGGTTTTCACCGCCGGAGATAAAGGCGCCAGGAACACGCCCCCTGGAAGCGGAGGGCGCGGGGAGGTGTACTGTCTTCGCTCAGATGGAGGTGGGTGGGTGGGGGGTCCCTGGACTAGTGCGCCATTCCTGATTGACTCCCCTGCCCTTGCGCGCCGATTGAGCTTCTTCGGATGAAGGCACTGTTGGAGCGAGGATGCGATAGGGGAGGCTTGGAGCGGGTTGGGGCTTGCCCCGAGAAGGAGATGCGCGCAACCAACGCACCAGGAGGTGGCATCCATCACGCACGGTGTCGCCTGGAAGGTTGTGCAAGGAGTTACACCTGCAGCAGCCTGAATCTGCTCAAGAGCTGCGCATCGCGTGGAGTTTTAGGGTTCTCATACAAGAACCCTAGCCGCTATAAACATAGATCAAGGGTTTCAAAAAAACCCTAGAAATTCTATGAACTTGACGATGCTAGTCTTCAGAATTTGGAGTTGATTGCAGGATACCAACAAAGAATCAAATCTTGAACACATCATGAATTAGGGTTTCCACATAACCCTAGAACTGAATCTCGAACATAAGTAAAGAACATAAAATCCTCAAAATCGACTTGCTCTGATACCATGTTGAAATCGGAGAAGCGGAAGCACAATCGATAAATCTAAGAAACATAAAATGAACATCAGAGATTTAACGTGGAACCCTACTCCCTAAGGAGCGGGATGAAACCACAGGAGAAGCCCTCAACGGGGTAGATATTCTATTGGAATTTCTCAATGAGTACAGGTGATGTGGGGATCCTTATATAGGTGCTCAAGGGAGAATATTCTATAGAATATTCTCTATAGAATATTCTCTTAACAAATAGACACACAGAATATTCTCTAACACATGCAAACATGCACTAGGTAATCCACCAAGCCCACCCACCACCTCGAAAAAACCAAGAATTGGTAAGGCATTAAAGATACTTCCCTCAACTAACCATGTCTTCTGAGAAAAGTGTCGGAACCTCAGGCACAACCCAATGCCTGATCGCCATCTCGAAAGCTTTGTACCTGATCACGGCGAAGGTCCTTGCGGGTAGACTCAATGTCATTCTTGGGAGTCTTATTTCACCGGCCCAATCGGCTTTCATCCCTGGTCGTCAGATTTCGGACTGCATCTCGCTCGCCTCTGAGATTATTGCGGATTGGCGGCGGAGGGGTACGAGCGGTATGCTTTGGAAGGTGGACTTTGCGAAGGCGTATGATACTCTCGATTGGAGATTTCTCTGGTGTGTGCTGAGGAAGGGCTTCCCCGACTTGTGGATTTCTTGGATGAGGCGCTGCATCACCACGGTGTCCTTTTCGATTTTGATCAACGGTCGGCCGGAGGGGGGTTGGATACAACCGCGAAGGGGGGTGCATCAAGGGTGTCCCTTGGCGCCAATGCTATTCATTCTTGCGGCCGATGTGCTCTCCGATATTGCGGACAGTGTCGTTGGACGTGGTTTTTCTAGAGGCTACTCGAGGGATGGGTTGGTGGTTCTGATCGCCCAGTACGCTAATGATACTCTTTTTTTCATCGAGGGGGGCATTGAGGAGGCTAACGGCATGGCGGTGGCTTTAGAGATCTTCGCTGAACTATCGGGTTTGGCTAAGAATAACGTGAAGTCGGTGTTCGTTCCCTTCGGGCGTGCGGAGCTCCTTTCTGACAATCTTGCGACGACCATGGGCTCGGGGAGGTCCTCACTGCCGCTTGAGTATCTGGGCACGCCGTTGGCGCTGGGGAGGACTCGGATCCGCGATTGGCTGAGGGTAGTGGAGAAGGTGGAGGCAAAGTTATCGGGTTGGAAGGTCGCGGTTCTCTCGAGGGGTGGCAGATTGGTTCTTCTGAAATCCGTCCTTTCCTCCATTCCTATCTATCTTCTCTCCAACCGTAAGATGCCAAAGGGGATACGGGCGCGGCTGGAGAAGCAGATGCGCTCCTTTTGTGAGGTAATAGTGCGGGCGGGAACATGGGGATCCACTTGGTGGGGTGGGAGGATATCTTACTTCAGAAGAACGACGGGGGCCTGGGGGTGAAGTCGCTGGAGCAAATGAACGAGGCGCTTTTGCTTAAGTGGGCTAGCAGGATCTGGGGCCCGAGGGATGACCTCGTTTGCACGGTGATCCGTAAGATCTACGGCGTGAGGGGTGCCCCACCCTCGTTGGCGGTCGGCCCCAACGGCCCGACTCCTTTCTAGCGGGGCGTGGTGAAGACTTTTGTGAGCAACATCGCACTTTTTAGACCAATTCTCGGGAGGGGGGACTCTTTCTCTTTTTGGACTGACAATTGCCTTGTGCTCTCGGTTCCCGGTTGTTTGCGCTTGTTGGGGAGAGGTCCTGCTCGGTTGCGGAGTGTTGGGTTGATGGGCTCTGGTGCCCAACCTTTACCGCCATCCTCTCTGACCAGAGGTTCGACGATTTCCTGGCCTTGCTGGAAGCCGTGCGGGAGGTGGGGCCGTCTGGTGGGGGCCGGGATCATTGGAGTTGGAAAGAGGGGTCTTTCACGGTCAGGGGGGCCTATGGTGCCATCTCCAGGCCTCCGCCGGCCAGCTCCGACATGCTTATCAGAGATTGTGCTTTTATTTGGGCTCTCAGGCTTCCTGAGAGAATTGGTATCTTCCGTTGGTTGCTCAGGAGAAAGAGACTGTTGACGCGGGATAGGTGCGTCAGGCTTCTGGGAGTTCATTCTGACAGGTGCTTGATTTGTAATGCTGCGATCGAATCGGTGGAACATCTTTTTTTCTCATGCCCCTTGCTATCTCAGCTGTGGCAGGAGATGGGCTCAGACTGGTGCCGCAGCGACGACTTCCAAGCTTTTTGGGACTCGGTCCACGCCAATACCAGCAGGCCAAGGAGAGAGCAGCTGCACCCCATGGCCATTCTCTGGGCGGTGTGGCGAGGGAGAAACGACTTACTGTTCTCGGGGTAGCGTTTTTACAAGGAAAATGTGGGGGTGTTCGCTAATCGCATGTTAGACGAGTGGGTCATGTAACGGTTTGGGCGTAGTTGGTTTTTGTTTTTTAAACTTTGTTCCTCTTTTGTTTTGATTAATAAACTTGGGGCGGACTCCAACGAGTGTTTCCCCCTACCTTTTAGACTTCAAAAAAAACCTCAGGCACAACCCTTCTCAGATCCTCCCACAGGACACAGCTCCCCTCTTCTCGTGCCCTTGGAAAAGTCGTACACCCCACACCCTAGATTAACTGCAAAATGGTCTTCATCCAGAATTGCACAAATGCACCAACACCACCTATCCTCCTTATGCTTAACCATATCAAATAAGTTCTTCACCAGCCCAAGCAGCTGACCACCTAACCACCCACTGCCACCTTTGGCGAGAATCCCTCTTAACGATAATATTACAAATGTCTCTTTTTATAAAATTTCCATTCAATTAGAGAATAACTCCTTGCCTATAAATGTCATGAAATTTTTTAAGATTGTAAATATATTAGAAATAAGTTTTTTTACCAGGATTCTTAAATAACATCTAGAGTATGAAATAAGAGCTTGTTTTACTCATTAAGAACTTTATCCTGATTAGATGGGACAACATCTCAACTCCAACTCACTGCCTAGGCCCATCGAGGCTTACACCTTGCTAACGCAGTCTGAGGTGACAGCCTCAAGGCCATATTCCTCCAAAAATGTCTCAAGGTTCGCTTTAGCACTTTAGACAAGGTTTTCAAAACCATGGTAATCTGCAACAACTAGTCTATGGCAACAACATGTAAGCTTCATCAATAAGTCATACAACTATCTTCTCATTTTGGCTAATATCATTTTGTATATGATGTAATGCCAAAAGAACATGTAAAACTTGGCTTATTTTAGTATTATTTGGAGAAATTTGGAGAAATGACTGGCTTGTTATATAATGAGAGACTAGACTCTTATATAGAAGAGAGGGAGTCTAAGTCCCTTTTTGGTTGCAGGGTTGGGCAGGGTTGGGTTGGGCTGGGTAAATAGTAATCTGTGAGGAGGAAGTACCCTTGTGAATAGTAACCAAGGTTGGGTCAACCCTGCCCAACCCTGCAACCAAACAGGCCCTAAGGATAATGGGAAAATTACATAAATTCACAAAGTGAAACAAGAAGGATGAAAATAATAAAATGTGGGTCTTCTCTCTCTCACCCCCCCTTAAGTTGCTAGCCATGCCCAACTTATAATAGGAAAAGAACGTCGCCTTATGGGAAGTGCTTTCATAAAGATGTTTGCAAGTTGGAACCAAGGTAGGTAATATTGGTATCGATATCGGTATCGCTATCAATATCGGCTACTTGTAGATACGACATATCGACGCCATATCACCCAAATGAAATCTACCAGATTTTGTGAAGGAAATAGCTTTGGAAGGGCAAATATCGACCATATTGACGATATATCGATCACCAGTTGATACCGATATATCACCGATATATCGTCGATGTATCACGATATGGCTTACCCTGGCTAGAGCTATGAAAAAATATGATAGATAGTAAGTAATCTTCGCATGTTATGCAACATCTCTAATAAAATGGAAATAAACTTGAATGTGCTTGGCAGGCTCATATAAGATCGAGCTAGAGGAAATCTAAGACAAATTTGTTGTCATACTATAAAAGGATGAGAACCTAAGTTGGAAAATCAAGTTCCTCTAGAAAAGATACAAGCCAACTAAACTCGCAAAAGTCTAAGGTCATAGCCCTATATAGCAACTTAATAATAGATTGAGCAACAAAATCATGCCTCTTGCTCCTTCAGGTGATGAGATTACCTCCGATAAAATTAACATATCCAACAAAATCATGCCTCTTGCTCCTTCAGGTGATGAGATTGCCTCCGATAAAATTAACATATCCAGAAGTAGATCATTTATCATCTAGATAACAAGCATAATATGCATCTAAATAGCAATAACACATAGATGTCTGCGACATGCATAGAAAAGCTCTTCCCAAGTAAACTCTAAAGATAACCCAAAATAAGTAAAACATACTTCCAACGATTGTATTGAGGATTCTCCATGCGCTAATATTCCATGCTAATAGTGTAGGAGTAAGTATACGGTAAAGTTTGCCAACTAAACTTATTTCTCCGGTGGAGTCCTCAAAATAGGTGTCATCAACATCAATGTGATGATGAGCCTTTACAAGTGTCTAAGTTGGTCTTAAACCAAGTATGCAACCCTCCTTTGAGATGCCACAGTAATACTTCATCTAAGATACTAGAAGTCCTTCCTAACCATTAGTCATCTTAATACCTACAATGTAGTGTATCGTGCATAATGTCGTGTCACAAGGACACACTGCAAAAAAGGTTATGTATTATGAATGCATGTAACATCACCTCCTAAAAAACATTACAGTGTCATCAACATAAATCGCAAGATTAATCATACCATTAATATGTAACTCGACATACAAAATGATTAGAGGTCTAGAGAAAACCTATGCGACATCCTATGTCCTAGGCATATCAAACTACACCTGGCGACTCTATTGCAAGTCATATATTGACTTTACTAGGATGACGTTCACACTCTCCCTGATGGCATAATAAGGTGGTTGAAACATGTACAACATCTCCTCTTCAAGATCTCCATATAGAAAATCATTTTCAATTAAGTTTTTTTTTGAAGAAAAATACGGGCGGCCTCCCAAGTCGTCAGGATCTGGGCACCCGTTAATCACACACTCGCACTATTATTCACATGAGATCGCATGAAGTTACAGAAAAGTAGGGAAAATTTTTCGCGCGGCTAATTATCCACATGACATTCACATCCACAACATAACCACAAAGTAAAAGAGATACAATTGGCACCAAAATTCATTTTCATTAATATTCATATCCATTTACAACTTGCACAGACATCTTCCATATTACAACATATATCCCAAGTGATACAAAAGAGATAGCATTTACATCATCATCTGAACAAAAACTGAGACAAGTAATTCATACCGTCTAGTGTATACTTTGTCTCCAGGAAGCATGTATAGTTACTGAGCGGCTACTGAATTGCAGGCTGTTTGCCTGCCAAACACGTTAGGAAAGAAGAGGCGTCAGCGGTTGCTGGTACCTCCCAAAAACTTATATAACATAACGGGCATTTATTATTTACAAAAGAAACAAGCAGAAAGGCGAGAGCAACTCAAATTAAGATTAAATTCTACTTGCAAATGAAAACGGTTTTTCAGGTTACTTGTAAGCATCTCAAATGTTCGTAATGCATTTCTAATGACTTTCCCCTGAACCCGGCATTTCCCATATGTAACATTATTTCGATAGCAGTTGCGTAATCATGAGTGTGTGAGGGGGAATGCATATATCATTTTCCTTAGAGATCATGTAAAGAATGGAAAAGTTGAGATTGTAGAGATCTATTAATTTATTTAAATTCTTGAGTAGAGAGAATGGTCTTTTGATCTTGACTTCTCAATTCCTCAATCTTCAATGTTTCAGATATAACTCCAGATGTTGTAGATGTAGATATGGATGATCTAGATATAGAATCGCCAAGTCTGTTTGGCGAAGTAACTCAAGCGGTGAAGAAGCCTGCAAATGGCTCTTCCGTCTCGCCCTCTAATTGGAAGCGCGGTCCAATAGAGGGATAGGTCTACTCCCCAACTACGCCACTGAGACGGGTGAGAGAGACTCCCTAGAAAAGTCGCTCTAGAAAACTGCCCGACTAGTACGGGCGGACGAGCTCGTACGTAAAAACTGAAAACCAAGGATCCCCCGCCTGGGTATCCTAAAAGACAGGGTCAACGGAACTGGTCTAAAGTCAGGATCCCAACGAGGCGTAAAAACACTGCGAGCTCGCGTAAAACCGTGTAAAAGACTGGGATCCTAGACCCGCGCACTTGGCGGCCGCTGCCCAAACTGGGCTTCCTATCTCCCGCCCAGGTGAGAGTCACCGCGCTCTCGCACGATCATGTGTAGAAGTCACCATGACCGGCACTTATAATATTAGTATCACCGATTTCCAAGATTCTCATGGCTAGGGTAAGTTATAAACCATATACAAGATCATCCTTCTTCAGATTCTTCACCTATGTCGACTATTAAGATGACACTTAGGAATGATTTCAAGTTCTAAACTCCAATTACTTGATGAAAGATAACTTGCTGCCAACATCTAACCCCAACTTTGTCACTTTTGAACATTTATTACTTAGTACTATATAATTTATTACAACCAAATGCTATACGTATTTCTCATATGTTTAAGTTTTGGAATTCCTCCTTTGATCCTTGGTAAAAGAAAAAAAAAGAAACAAGAGATATATACTTTCTAGCATGTTTATGTTTTGGAATCCTCCTTTGATTTAAGTTCAAAAAGAAATGCAATTATCTAACCATAGTCTTATTGTTCCTGTTCCAATTTACCATCATAATGTTTACCTTTAACGCTATAGAGTTCACATACAACATTTGTAATATGTATAATATATATATATATATTTATATATATATTTTGAGCGGAGCCTATCAATTGCTAACTTCGACTTTGAACATTACAATGACATCAACTACTTTTTATGAGCATCGAAATAATGAATTATTAATTTATAAAAGTTTTTCAATATTTTACATTTTAGATAAGTTGAGGGGATAATTAGATCAAAGAAAATTTAATTCAAATATTTCAAATTTCTTTTTATTTATATATATGTGACAGACAACAGTGATTGAATTAATAATAATAATTAATCTTTCATTTAATTTGAACAATCATCAATAAGTTAATACAGTCATATTATATATATATATTTTTTTCAATAGAGAAATGAGAGAACGGATTCCATGTAAGATGATATATGTGCCTGTTAGAATATAAACATGTGCTTTGTTGAGTCCAACAACGAGGATGAATAACTAATGGATATAATGATTACTGTATTTTCCTTCTTTTTTTTTATATATATTTGACATTTTATTGAAATGTAGTTGCACTATAAGCATCAGGACTTAACTGGGACTATTATTTCTAGATGTAACTAATTATTAACCTTCTTGGTGCTGATAAGAAAATTAATCTAATAATAAAAACATATTCTTTTTAAAGAAGTAAAGATAATAATCCATTCTAATTTTGTTATGTGAAATTTATTCCTAATAAGTGAGGTTCCCAGAGTAAGCTTTTCCTATCAATCCTATGCTACCAGACAATAGTCCAATTAATTTCTCCCCTTACCCTTTTCATAAATTTTAACATGCACATTCATCGGATCACTAATTCCAATTACTGGATTGGTTTTAAAAAAAATAATTTGGAAAGCCCAACCTGTGTCTGAACCTAGTGATAATGCATAAAAAAAATGTGATAGCAAAAAGGGTAGGAGACAACATCCAACCAGTTTTATAACTTCGATCATGAAGGTGAAAATCACATGATGGCAGCAAAGAGAAGGATTGGAGATGTACCTCTTGAATCTTTCTAGATGAAGAAAATGACACAATAGAAGAAACAACTATAGCAAGGCAACAGCAAGAGCTTCGGCATCAACATGGAAATTGGAAGAGAAGAAGAAGAGGTGGTTTCCCGTTGGGAAGAGAGGAAAAGTAGAAGACGGTGGGGAGGAGAAGAAGTTTAGTGATATTAATAAGGGGAAAAATAAAGACAAGTGTCCAATTTCTTTTTATAGTCGAAACATGTGTCAAGAATAAGGCAGCCCCCACTTTTTCCTTTAAATAATTCAGGGAGGAATAACGTTACGCCTGGAGAGAAAAATCACATGTATATAATTATATATACATATGATTTCTTTTTTTTTTCTTTTGGATAAATGCTTTAGCTCTCATAATTATTACCATAGATCTCTGATTCTGGTGTATAATATCTCGTTTCGACCGTATCGGAATGACGATCAAAATGAGTCTAATATTGATATTTTTCTGACCTAAGGTGGGTTCGAATTTTAATAAATACGGTTTTGATTTGGGGGTTAAATTTTGCGATATAAAAATATCAAACGACCTCCGACTGACGAACGATCGATTCCTTTAGTCTTGTATCGTCGAATCGGATCTAATGACGGTCTCGATTCGTTTCACGGTTTCCGAATTTGCGTCGCGGCTTTTCACGGCACGCGAGACAAAGTGACCGATTTTTGATCGATTTCACCCGAACAACTTTTGATTCACTACTAATTGGTCATTTTAGGTTGTTTAGTATTGACCGACAATGTTATTGGGTTCATTAGACCCAAAATCGGACGAGTTTGGTTTTACGCGAATTCCCGGATGTTACAAATATAAAAACCTCAAAGGGAGTCTCGTCCTCGAGACTCGAGTCAAGGTCATTAAGTATCTTGTTGGGATTTTATATGTCCATAAAAACCTCAAAGGATTTTGAACCCATAAAAACCTCAAAGAGAAAACAAGCCATATATTTATCATGTATCTAATTACAAAAACTTGTTTTGATAATTACATCAGAATAGCTGCGGGTATCGTGCCCGCATGTCGGCTTCAGTCTCCCATGTCGCTTCCTTGACGCCGTGTCGGTGCCACAACACCTTGACCAATGGAATCTCCTTGCTGCGAAGCTTCTTCACAGCACGGTCAAGTATCTGGACAGGCTTCTCCTCATAAGTCAGATCTGGCTCTACATCAAGATTCTCGTAACTGATGACGTGCCGAGGGTCGTGCACATACTTCCTCAGGTTGGATATGTGGAAGACATCATGAATAGCAGAAAGATGTGGAGGAAGAGCTACTCGGTAAGCAACCTTCCCCACTCTAGCCAGAATCTCGAACGGTCCAACATATCGCGGCGCTAACTTGCCACGAACACCGAATCTCTGTACTCCCTTCATGGGAGATACTCGCAAAAATACCCAATCTCCAACCTATAATTTATAGGAATGTCATTAGTATGAGATTAAGTTGGATATATATATATAGATCATAGACGAAGAAGAAATAATTAGATTACCTGGAACTCTAAGTCTCTCCTTCGACGATCAGCATAGCTCTTCTGGCGACTCTGTGCCGTCAGAAGCCTCCGTCGTACAAGATCAACAGCTCTCGCAGTCTCCTCCAAGAGATCTACGGAATATAAAGCATGATCACCTACCTCACGCCAACTGAGAGGTGTGAGGCATCTCCGCCCGTATAGGGCTTCGAATGGTGCCATGCCAATACTGGAGTGATAGCTGTTGTTGTACGTGAACTCCACTAACGGTAAATGGTCCTTCCAGGACCCTTTCCACTCCAAAGTGCATGCGCGAAGTAGATCCTCAAGCGTCTGAATGGTGCGCTCACTCTGCCCGTCAGTCTGTGGATGATATGCAGAACTCATCTTCAGCTCTGTCTGTAGTGCTGACATGAACTGATGCCAATAATGAGATGTAAATCTCGAATCCCTGTCAGACACCACCTCTCGTGGTATACCATGCAGCCTGATAATGTTCTGCACATAGAGCTTGGCCAATCTGGATGGAGTGTAAGTCGTGTTGACAGGTATAAAATGGGCTGATTTGGTCAACCTATCAACAACGACCCAAATGGAATCATGACCCCCTGGCGTCTTCGGCAATCCTGTGACAAAATCCATAGAAATGCTCTCCCATTTCCACTCGGGAATGGGGAGAGACTGCAGTAATCCTGGTGGTCTCCTGTGCTCGGCCTTGACCATCTGACAGGTCATGCATCTGCTAACATGTAGCGCCACATCGCGCTTCATCCCATCCCACCAGAAATGTCGACGCAGGTCACGGTACATCTTTGTGCTACCTGGATGGATAGATAACCGTGAACTGTGTGCCTCGTCCAAAATGTCTCTGCGAAGCTGCTCGTCATTGGGTACAACGACCCGTCCTGCCTTCCATAAAATAGACTCCATCACAATAAAGTCGTCAAATTCGTCCTTGACGGCGCGCATGTATCTATCATGAATCCAAGGATCGGTCTTCTGGCCTTCTACAATACGATCCCAAAGACTGCTGTATCGTGGAGGCACGGCGGTAGAAATGGATGCGCTTTCCTGGGGAAGCCAATCGGTCAAAGCTGCAAGCGTATCCCACGTGTATAGCCAGTTCGCCGTACCATCAGCATGCGCTCTCCTGCTAAGTGCATCAGCTACCACGTTTCCCTTACCGGGATGGTAAGAGATCGTGCAATCATAATCCTTCAGCAATTCGAGCCATCTACGCTGCCTCATGTTCAACTCCTTCTGATCAAAGATGTACTTTAGGCTCTTGTGGTCTGTGAAAATCTCGAAGTTCACCCCATATAGATAGTGGCGCCAGATCTTCAAGGCGAAGACAACTGCCGCTAACTCCAAGTCATGTGTGGGGTAGTTTCACTCGTGCGGTCTCAACTGCCGTGATGCATAAGCAATCACCTGTCCTCTCTGCATCAATACTGCTCCCAGACCTTCCCCAGATGCATCTGTGTAGACTGCATAGTCCTGAGTGCCTGAAGGAAGAGCGAGAATGGGCGCTGTAGTCAATCTCTCCTTCAGTGTCTGGAAGGCCTGCTCACATGAATCGTCCCAAATGAATGGAACTCCCTTCTGCGTTAATCGTGTCAATGGACGAACGATGCGTGAAAATCCGCTGACAAAGCGTCTGTAATAGCCCGCTAATCCGAGGAAACTTCGAATCTGCGTGACAGTTTTGGGCTGCTCCCAAGACATGACTGCATCTATCTTCGCAGGATCAACTGCAATGCCTGCTCCAGAAATGATATGCCCGAGAAATGAGACATGGGATAACCAGAACTCACACTTGCTCAACTTAGCATGTAGCTTGTGCTCCCGCAATGTATCTAAGACAATTCGTAGATCATTCGCATGATCCCATTCATTCCGTGAATAGATGAGCACATCATCGATGAAGACCACAACAAACTTGTCCTAGTATGGACGAAAGATACGGTTCATCATATCCATGAAAGCCGCAGGTGCATTGGTGAGCCCAAACGGCATCACCACAAACTCATAGTGTCCATAGCGAGTCCTGAAGGCTGTCTTCGGAATATCTGACTCGCGAATCCTCAGCTGATGGTAGCCTGAGCGAAGATCGATCTTCGAGAAAACCGAAGATCCCTGGAGCTGGTCAAACAAATCATCGATGCGCGGCAAAGGATAACGGTTTTTCACCGTTCTCTTGTTCAGCTGCCTGTAATCGATGCATAGTCTCATGGATCCATCCTTCTTCTTGACAAATAGAACCGGAGCACCCCAAGGTGAAGTGCTCGGCCTCACGAATCCCAAGTCAAGCAACTCCTGCAACTGCACCTTCAGCTCCCTCAACTCGGCTGGTGCCATGCGATATGGTGCCATCGAGATCGGCTGTGCATCTGGCAACAATGTGATCTCGAACTCAATCTCTCTCTCAGGAGGTAGCCCTGGTAGCTCATCAGGAAATACGTCAGGGTATTCTGAGACTACTCGGATGTCCTGTATCATCGGCTCCTGATCAGACACCTCTCGAACAAAAGCAAGGTAAGAATCACAACCCTGATCAACAAGTCGCTGGGCTCGCAACACTGAAATGTACTCCATGGTGGAGTCATGTGTAGTACCCTCAAAGGTGAACTCTGGTAGACCTGGAATCCTGAAGACAACCGTCTTCCTAAAGCAATCAACAAGTGCATGGTGAGTGGATAGCCAATCCATGCCCAATATCAAGTCGAACTCATCAAGCTGCAGAAGTAGGCAATCTGCGGTCATCTCATGACCTCCTATCAGTATGGGCAAGTGCCTGACTATCAGAGATATGACAAATAACTGGCCACCTGGCCCTCGGATGTGATATGGAGACGATAGCGTCTCTGCAACTCTATCTAAAGAAACAAGCAACCTCGAAGCAAGGAAAGAGTGTGTCGCGCCGGAATCAAATAAAACATGGAAAGGTCGGCCCAAGACTGAGACCATACCTTTCACTACAGTAGCCGCTGAACGTGCCTGCTCCTCAGTAACGGCATGTAACTGTCCCTGCCTGGCTGATGCAGCACTAGAACCTGCCACACTCTGCGTCTGTCTCTGCTGCTGCCGCCTAAAGTTGGAGTTCCTGCCACGGAAACTCCCTGAACGCTGTGTCTGAGGCTGTGGCTGTGAAGGCTGTGGCTGAGGCTCGCCAGAAGCCTGTGGGCACTGAGCTCGGTAATGTCCCCACTCGTGACATCGGTAGCACCGGACTGGTCGAGTAGAGGGAGTAGCTGTATCCGTGCTCCGAGCTGGTCCTGCAGGTGGTCTATCTGCTCGCTGCGACCCAGATGGTCGAGCGGACTCTGTACCTCGTCCGGCAAGTGCTCCTCCTAGAGTAGTCGATGGAGAAGAGCGAGCACTGCCAGAGAATGTCGAACCTGTAGGTCGGAACCGTCTGGCTGACCTCTGCTGCTGAAACGGTCGACGTATCGGCCCAAAATATCGCCGCGGTCTAGGCGGTGCTCCAGACGAGCTCCCGTAACGTCTCCCTCTGATGTCCTCGAACTTCTCCGCAGCATCGGTAGCCTCGGAGATAGAAGTGATGTGTAGTCCAGCCAGCTTCTCCTGCACCTCCTCTCGCATGCCGCCAATGAACTTCTCCAGATTCTCCTCTGGAAATGCGCCAGCTGCTCGTGTGTGTCGTGACAGCTCTGTGTATCTGATAAAGTAATCCCGGGCTGTCATCTGTCCCTGACGAAGCTCTGCAAACAGTCGGCGCTGGGACTCCCTCCACTTCGCAGAAAAGAAGTGGGCTCTGAACTTCGTCACAAAATCGTTCCAAGTAGGCTCTCGGCCTAACTCAGACACTACGGCCATCCACCATCGCTCGGCGAAGTCTATCAGTGAGTACTCTACGAAAGATAGCCACGTGTTTCGTGGCGCATTAATCGCCCTGAGCACTTTCATTACTCTCATCAGCCACTGCTCAGCGTCATCTGGTGGACCTGTGCCCTCGAACAAGGGTATGTTGGCTCGCTGGTAAGAAGTGAAGACCGACTGGTGCCTGTGAATGACTGAAAACTCATGTGCATCCTCGCCAGCAAGGTCAACAGGGTCCTGCTCCCTGTCCAAGTCTGCATCCTCCTGAGCTCCATGCTCTGGTATGTCCTCTAGTGCATCATCAGGGTGAGGCTGCTCCACCTCAACAGACTGGTGCTGGTCCTGTCGTGTTCCATCCCGAGATGGATGGTACGTGAAATCTGACAGATCCTCAAACCTCATCTCTATGTCTGTCTGCCTGTCGGCAATCTCGGTCTGTTGGGCCAATATCTGCTCCTGCTGGCCTCTCATAGCAGCCTGCTGCTGCTGAAGATCAGTAAGTGCGCTCAGTATGCGTGCCAGCTGATCAGAAGTATCCTGACCTGGTCGAGATGCCATGGCTCTGCATGAGAACCATAATTAGTCATAATAATACCTTAGATAGATATTTATTATAAATGCTTTTCTCTTCTTGGGATATAATATGAAAATTAATGAAATTGGTGACATCTGTGGTTATTGAATATGAATGTCATATTTCCCTTCTCGAACTCACGACAAGTCGGAAGACTGTCGCTATTCGAGAACTTAATGCGATCGGAATTGTAATATCGCGAATGTGCGTATCGGGGTACCACTGCTCTGATACCAAACTGTGAACCCCTCAGGATCTGGGCACCCGTTAATCACACACTCGCACTATTATTCACATGAGATCGCATGAAGTTACAGAAAAGTAGGGAAAATTTTTCGCGCGGCTAATTATCCACATGACATTCACATCCACAACATAACCACAAAGTAAAAGAGATACAATTGGCACCAAAATTCATTTTCATTAATATTCATATCCATTTACAACTTGCACAGACATCTTCCATATTACAACATATATCCCAAGTGATACAAAAGAGATAGCATTTACATCATCATCTGAACAAAAACTGAGACAAGTAATTCATACCGTCTAGTGTATACTTTGTCTCCAGGAAGCATGTATAGTTACTGAGCGGCTACTGAATTGCAGGCTGTTTGCCTGCCAAACACGTTAGGAAAGAAGAGGCGTCAGCGGTTGCTGGTACCTCCCAAAAACTTATATAACATAACGGGCATTTATTATTTACAAAAGAAACAAGCAGAAAGGCGAGAGCAACTCAAATTAAGATTAAATTCTACTTGCAAATGAAAACGGTTTTTCAGGTTACTTGTAAGCATCTCAAATGTTCGTAATGCATTTCTAATGACTTTCCCCTGAACCCGGCATTTCCCATATGTAACATTATTTCGATAGCAGTTGCGTAATCATGAGTGTGTGAGGGGGAATGCATATATCATTTTCCTTAGAGATCATGTAAAGAATGGAAAAGTTGAGATTGTAGAGATCTATTAATTTATTTAAATTCTTGAGTAGAGAGAATGGTCTTTTGATCTTGACTTCTCAATTCCTCAATCTTCAATGTTTCAGATATAACTCCAGATGTTGTAGATGTAGATATGGATGATCTAGATATAGAATCGCCAAGTCTGTTTGGCGAAGTAACTCAAGCGGTGAAGAAGCCTGCAAATGGCTCTTCCGTCTCGCCCTCTAATTGGAAGCGCGGTCCAATAGAGGGATAGGTCTACTCCCCAACTACGCCACTGAGACGGGTGAGAGAGACTCCCTAGAAAAGTCGCTCTAGAAAATTGCCCGACTAGTACGGGCGGACGAGCTCGTACGTAAAAACTGAAAACCAAGGATCCCCCGCCTGGGTATCCTAAAAGACAGGGTCAACGGAACTGGTCTAAAGTCAGGATCCCAACGAGGCGTAAAAACACTGCGAGCTCGCGTAAAACCGTGTAAAAGACTGGGATCCTAGACCCGCGCACTTGGCGGCCGCTGCCCAAACTGGGCTTCCTATCTCCCGCCCAGGTGAGAGTCACCGCGCTCTCGCACGATCATGTGTAGAAGTCACCATGACCGGCACTTATAATATTAGTATCACCGATTTCCAAGATTCTCATGGCTAGGGTAAGTTATAAACCATATACAAGATCATCCTTCTTCAGATTCTTCACCTATGTCGACTATTAAGATGACACTTAGGAATGATTTCAAGTTCTAAACTCCAATTACTTGATGAAAGATAACTTGCTGCCAACATCTAACCCCAACTTTGTCACTTTTGAACATTTATTACTTAGTACTATATAATTTATTACAACCAAATGCTATACGTATTTCTCATATGTTTAAGTTTTGGAATTCCTCCTTTGATCCTTGGTGAAAGAAAAAAAAAGAAACAAGAGATATATACTTTCTAGCATGTTTATGTTTTGGAATCCTCCTTTGATTTAAGTTCAAAAAGAAATGCAATTATCTAACCATAGTCTTATTGTTCCTGTTCCAATTTACCATCATAATGTTTACCTTTAACGCTATAGAGTTCACATACAACATTTGTAATATGTATAATATATATATATATTTATATATATATTTTGAGCGGAGCCTATCAATTGCTAACTTCGACTTTGAACATTACAATGACATCAACTACTTTTTATGAGCATCGAAATAATGAATTATTAATTTATAAAAGTTTTTCAATATTTTACATTTTAGATAAGTTGAGGGGATAATTAGATCAAAGAAAATTTAATTCAAATATTTCAAATTTCTTTTTATTTATATATATGTGACAGACAACAGTGATTGAATTAATAATAATAATTAATCTTTCATTTAATTTGAACAATCATCAATAAGTTAATACAGTCATATTATATATATATATTTTTTTCAATAGAGAAATGAGAGAACGGATTCCATGTAAGATGATATATGTGCCTGTTAGAATATAAACATGTGCTTTGTTGAGTCCAACAACGAGGATGAATAACTAATGGATATAATGATTACTGTATTTTCCTTCTTTTTTTTTTATATATATTTGACATTTTATTGAAATGTAGTTGCACTATAAGCATCAGGACTTAACTGGGACTATTATTTCTAGATGTAACTAATTATTAACCTTCTTGGTGCTGATAAGAAAATTAATCTAATAATAAAAACATATTCTTTTTAAAGAAGTAAAGATAATAATCCATTCTAATTTTGTTATGTGAAATTTATTCCTAATAAGTGAGGTTCCCAGAGTAAGCTTTTCCTATCAATCCTATGCTACCAGACAATAGTCCAATTAATTTCTCCCCTTACCCTTTTCATAAATTTTAACATGCACATTCATCGGATCACTAATTCCAATTACTGGATTGGTTTTAAAAAAAATAATTTGGAAAGCCCAACCTGTGTCTGAACCTAGTGATAATGCATAAAAAAAAATGTGATAGCAAAAAGGGTAGGAGACAACATCCAACCAGTTTTATAACTTCGATCATGAAGGTGAAAATCACATGATGGCAGCAAAGAGAAGGATTGGAGATGTACCTCTTGAATCTTTCTAGATGAAGAAAATGACACAATAGAAGAAACAACTATAGCAAGGCAACAGCAAGAGCTTCGGCATCAACATGGAAATTGGAAGAGAAGAAGAAGAGGTGGTTTCCCGTTGGGAAGAGAGGAAAAGTAGAAGACGGTGGGGAGGAGAAGAAGTTTAGTGATATTAATAAGGGGAAAAATAAAGACAAGTGTCCAATTTCTTTTTATAGTCGAAACATGTGTCAAGAATAAGGCAGCCCCCACTTTTTCCTTTAAATAATTCAGGGAGGAATAACGTTACGCCTGGAGAGAAAAATCACATGTATATAATTATATATACATATGATTTCTTTTTTTTTCTTTTGGATAAATGCTTTAGCTCTCATAATTATTACCATAGATCTCTGATTCTGGTGTATAATATCTCGTTTCGACCGTATCGGAATGACGATCAAAATGAGTCTAATATTGATATTTTTCTGACCTAAGGTGGGTTCGAATTTTAATAAATACGGTTTTGATTTGGGGGTTAAATTTTGCGATATAAAAATATCAAACGACCTCCGACTGACGAACGATCAATTCCTTTAGTCTTGTATCGTCGAATCGGATCTAATGACGGTCTCGATTCGTTTCACGGTTTCCGAATTTGCGTCGCGGCTTTTCACGGCACGCGAGACAAAGTGACCGATTTTTGATCGATTTCACCCGAACAACTTTTGATTCACTACTAATTGGTCATTTTAGGTTGTTTAGTATTGACCGACAATGTTATTGGGTTCATTAGACCCAAAATCGGACGAGTTTGGTTTTACGCGAATTCCCGGATGTTACAACCCACCTCACAGAAAGAATGTTGTATATATTCAATCAAGTTGATAGATGGACCAACTCTTATTAATGATCATAGAAAGAATACTACATATATGTCCCATCTTGACAACTAGAGTGAAGTTATCGAGCTCGACTCTATACATATGAGTAAAACTTTTGGTCACAAGCCTTGCATTGGACAATTCGACTTTGCCACCAAGGGTGTGATTGACAATAAATAGTCATTGATAATCAATAGGAGTGACACCAAAAGACAGGGTATGAGATCACATGTGCCACAATATAGAAGCCCATCCATCTCATCATACATAGCTTGATTTTTTATCGGAAAGAGGGTGAGATTCCAAGGTGGGACTCACCGCAAAAAAATCATTAATAAAATAAAGTCGTGAACCAACAATCAAAGAAGGGACCAAATCGACATAAGGCCTTTGTAGTGATCGAGTACATTTTCAACATAGAAATGTTGACCACAAAGATATTTTCATTCCTAGTGCACCACCAGATAGCCCAAAGTATGGCAAAAGCTGGGGAAGCGTCCTCCTGTGAATTACCGCATGTTGATCTAATTGAGCTCCAGAAGGAAGCACTATCATCGGTCTTGAGCCAGGAAATACCCGCATGCTCCCATATATGTGCCGAGGTTCTACACCTAAAGAAGAGATGCTCCAAGTCTTCGATCTCCTCATTTCCGCACATCAGGTCCCCTGTATGGAGCAAGCTATCCCGCCGCATCTTCGTAAGGAAACGGTCATGCCTTGAAAGCCAAAGAAAGAATTTGATCAAAGCATCAATGAATTGCTAGTCCAAAGCAAACAAGACCTTAGTCTCAGTAAATGAGATAAGATGAAGATTGTAGATTCTTACCCCTTTCAAAATAGCAATGGGCAAGTTGGACATAGTAAAATGAGCAGCCAGAGCATCAATCGATGAGGGACCAGATTCATATTTACCAAGAACATGCACTCCATGGGTAGGTTAAAGAAAACATATTCACACTTTATGGTTCCCCCTTTCGTAGACATGAACAAATGGGGAAACTCCAAAGGAATGTTGCGAACAGGATCACTAAAATAGCTGGATTATTCGAAAAATGTGGCATCGACATCGAATGTGACTATATAATAAGTGAGTTCATTTACCGGATGAACGTTATGAACAAGAATAGTGCAACCAAAAATACATAAAGGTAAAAAACATTAGTATCAATCAGGTTAAAGCATAAAGAAGGGAAGGATTCCCTTCCCAAGCACAGACAATGAAACCATGTTAACCAGGTAGTTGGCAATCAAGAGCATCCCCTCAAAAGACTTCAGAGCCATCATTAGAGTAAAACGTGTAGAAGAAACATCAAGAAGGTGTCTCAACTTCTGCTGCACTGCCCCCTTTGGTGCGAGGTATATGAATAAGAAGTTTGATGCAAGATACCCTCAATTGCAAAGAAAGCGACCAGATACTTCTGCACAAATTCCAGAATAGTATTTGTTGCGAAAAATTGAAGAGTTGTTTATTCCTGGGAATACTAGGCTCTCTTGTATAAAGGAGAGACCTATAGGTAAATTACATGAGATGAACATAAAGAAATAAAATAACAGAAAAGTACATCGGAACATAGAAATATCTCTACACTCCCTCTCAAGATGGAGCATAGATGTCAATCATGCTCATCTTGGAAGAACACTTCTGAAATGGACTCCTGAGCAATGCCTTGGCAAAGATATCTGTCGTTTTCTCTTTTGAACTGACATGGGAGGTAGAAATCAAACACTTCTGAATCATATCTCTAGTATAATGGCAGTCTACCTCAATATGCTTAGTTCTTCATGGAATGCAGAATTATTCGCAATGAGTAAGGCAGCCTGATTATCACATTGTAATTGCATGGGTAGAGGTACATCTATATGCAAATCTGCTAAGACTGCTCGGAACCACATCATTTCTGTGCTTGCTTGCATGGCCTCAAATTTCGGCGAAATTCGACCGAATTTCGATTTCGACATGTTACCGAAATTCAACCGAAATGGCCAAATTGACCGAAATATTTAGGACCATGGTGCAAAAATGACCGAAATGATCGAAATTTCGTTTCAGTCGGTCACCGAAATAGTGATCGAAACCGACATTTAAGGCCTTGCTTGCTTGTGTCGTAGCTCTATACTCATATTCGATACTTGATCTAGCCACAACCCTTTGTTTCTTGTTTTTCCAAGAAACAAGAGAACTGCCAACAAACACGGCGAAGCCTGAAGTAGACTTTCTATCCTTAGGACACCCTGCATAGTCTACATCAGCACATGCAAAAACAGAAAGAATTGCTCCTTTTCTGAATAGTAATCCTGCACCTGGAGAAGATTTTAGATATCTCAAAATCAAGTATATAGCATCCATATGTACCTATCGGGGCTGCTCCATGAACTGACTCACCCAACTCACTGCAAAAGAGATATCATGTCTAGTAATAGTAATATAAAGGAGCTTTCCCATCATGTCTCTATATATCTCCTCCTGTCGAACCTTATTTGTATCATCATCATATAACTTCATGCTAGGATCCATAGAAGTGGTAGAGGGTTGACACCCAATCATGCATGTCTCAACAAGCATGTCTGTAACATACCTCCTTCGGGTTACCACAAGACCCTGTGCATTCCTAGCAAATTCTAACCCTAAGAAATACCTTAGGGTGCCAAGATCCTTGGTAACAAACTGACGACCCAAAAATTCTTTTACCATCTTGATCTCCTGCACATCATCTCATGTAACAAGTATATCATCAACATAGACCATGATGACAATAGTACCTCTAGGTGTCCTCTACACAAAGAGTGAATGGTCTGCATTAGACATCTTGAACTCATGCCTTTCAATAAGATCCGAGAGCTTATGAAACCATGCCCTTGGACTTTTCTTAGAGCCACATATTTCCTTATGGAGTCTACAAACCTACTGGCACTCCCCCTCAGCAGCAAACCCCGAAGGCTGCTGCATGTAAACCTCCTCCTGTAGATCTCCATAAAAAGTACATTTTTAACATCTACCTGAAACAAAGGCCAATCACGTACCACTGCAACTGAAAGTAAGACACGTAGAGTTGAGTGACGAGCAACTGGAGAGAACGTGTCCATATAATCCACGTCGTAGGTCTGAATAAATCCTCATGCCACTAATCTTGCCTTGTAACGATCAAGGCTCCCATATGTATGATGTTTAACAGTAAACACCCATTTGCAACTGACAATAGACGCCCCAAGAGGAGCAGACACCAAACTACAGGTATCAAGTGATTGCAAAGAAGCCATCTCTTCCTCCATAGCAAGCGCCAGCGACTATCCTTCAAGGCCTCCTGATAATTTCGTAGAATGTCCGCAACAAATAGAGCCACTGCAAATCTCTGAAATTCCCCAGTCAGACGATGAAAGGAGACCTGAGAGGCAAGAAGATATGAAGCGCAAGTGCGTTTCTGCTTCCGAACTGCAATGGGTATATCCAAATCATTGGGAACCTCCTCCATCAGTGGGCTGGTCTCCTGCAATGATTCCTGCACAGATATCTCCAGACCCATCATTAGAAATCATGTTATCATATAACAAACCTAGGGCATGCTAAATGACGAGCGATGACCATGAGCAGAAGCAGGCCAACAGGTATAGAATTAATTTCGATAATTGTGGAACAATGGACACATACGACTGGGTAGAAGGAGGGGTGCAGGAGGAGGTGGTGGCAGTGGTGGAATAGCAGGCACAGGAGGAGGTGGTGGTGGTGGCATGTAAACCTCATCATCAGAGTCTGATGAAGCCAACAGGTCACCTGTAGGAGAGAAATACATCACAGACTAAAAAATGTGATATCAGCACTGATATAGTATTTCCTGCGCAATGGATCATAACACAGGTATCCCTTCTGGGTTCCGGAGTACCTAACAAACACACATTTGACAGCCCTACGAGAGAGCTTGTTAAGACCTGGAGTCAACTGGTGAACAAAAGCAACAGACCCAAGCACACGTTGAGTAAGTGAGAACAACTCCTCGGGGAAAGCTATAGAGAAAGAAATTTTCTCACCCAAGACAGATGACGACATGCTATTCACCAGATAACATGACGTAAGAACTGCATCACCCCAAAATGAATGTCGGGCACGACTTCGAATGAGAAGGGTCCGAGTGACATCAAGTAAAAGGCGATGTTTTCTCTTTGCAATACCATTCTGTTGAGAAGTGTAAGCACATGTTGTTTGATGAATAAGTTCACGGGATAAAAAGAAATGTGATAGAGCACGGGTACAGAATTCCAAAGCATTATCAGTTCGCACACATTTCACAAAGGTAGAGAAAACATTATGCACTTCATTGATAAAAGTTTTGATCACATCCCCTGCTTCAGATTTATTTTTCAATAAAAAGACCCATGATAAATGAGAAAAGTCATCAACATCAACAAGATAAAACCGGTGTCCCTAGTGATCAGGAACACGAATCAGACCCCAAATGTCAACATAAAATAACTCAAAAAGGGAGCTACTGCTCTGACTCTGATGACTAGGAAAAACAGACCGATGATGCTTTCCCAATTGACATGCATCGCACTGGAAGGAAGAACCCGGTGCAATCTGCAGCAAAATATGATACATCTTCTGGAAATGGAGGTGACCAAAGCGTACTTGCCAGGTGAAGGGAAAAAATGGTCATGTTGCATGAGAGGCTACGTCAGCATAGGGAATTCAGACCAAGCAATAAAGACCGCCCTGCTCACGGCCACGCCCAATCACTATGCCCGCAAGAATGTCCTGAAAAACAAGAGACGATGGGTCAAAGATACCTCTACAATGCAAATCCTTTGTGATCTGACTAATAGATACTAGATTCATAGAGAAATTACGAGCATGTAACACATTCTGCAGACGCATCAAAGGCGTCAAACGAATCTCCCCATGTCCGGTGATAGGGGAGTGAGGCCCATCGGTCATCACAACAGTTCTCCCTGGTGGAACCTGTCTATATGTCGTAAGCTGATATGTGTCCCCGCATAAATGATGTGTTATCCCAGAATCCATAATCCACTCAGTAATCTCAGATCCGTGACAGGATGTAAAAGCATAAGTACTACCTGAGGTACTAGCTGTAGCAGAAGTATTGGCAGATGCGGAGGCTGCAACATCTAAATGGCCTCCTGGAGAAGGTGAAGAAGCGGGAGGCATGATATCTTGTAGTCTGGCAACGAGGTCATCGAACCTCTAATCTGAAGTAGGAGCAGCTGGAGACACAACCTACTCTGCTAAGGGGGTTGATGTTGGAAAACCATGCTTGGAGTAGCATGTATCCTCAGTATGACCTAAACGGTGACAGTACGTGCAGGGCTGACGAATGCGACCTCCTCTACCACGAGGTTCGCGTCCATGAAAATAATAAGAGCCTCTTCTGCCTCGGGAGGCTGCCATCGTCGAAGACGTTTGGCTAGTAGCTGTGGATGGAACAGTAATCCTGTTGAGCCTGCGGAAAGCTTCCTCTATCGGAGGAATAATGGCATCCACTAGAATCTGGGAGCGAGCAGCAGCATATTCAGGGTCAAGGGCTGTTAGGAATACACCAACCACGGTAGCATTCCTATATGTCTTCTGTTGCTCTGGAGTCGTCGTGAGAGGCACGAAGCTGTGGAACTTCTCAAACATCCCAAGCAAGGATGTATACAGTGAATGAAGAGGACGTCTGTTCTGCTTGATAGTAAATATATCATGCAGGAATTAGAGGATCTTGGTCTCATTCCTCGGTTGAGAATAAGTTGCTGCGAGGATGTCCCACATCGCCTTAGCAGCGAGCTGATGTAACTCATCATTGGCAATCTCGATCATCAATGTACCAGAGAGCCACTTTGGCATATGCATCATCCGCCTCCCACGAGGCGTTAACCCCAGTTTTCTCCACTGGCTCCTCCTCGGTAAAAATGTGTTTCTTACCATTAGACTTCATAAGGCTCATGAACTGCATAGCCCAAAGCGCATAGTTTGTCCCGTCCATTTTGACAATAGGCGTTGGACCTCTGAAGGCGCTTGTGGGGTACGTCGACTTTGTTTTCTGGCATGCTAAGGTTTTGTAGACCAATAAATGAATGTCTACACAGACATACGTGGATTTGAATGCATATGTAGACTTATGTACCCAAATCCATCAACCCAAAAAATGTGCTCGATACAAGTGAAAAAGGCCTGAGACAGAAGATGGTCGCAGCGGCACCGACCGTGCCACTCGGCAGCAGCACAGCGGGTAGGCGACGGCTGAAAAGGCGGCCACGATGAATAGGCGACGGCTGGAGAGGCGGCTACGGCCTGGAGTCGGGGCCACTGCTCCCGCAGGTGGGGGTTTAGGGTTCGGGTTCGAGTATGGAGCTTCGGTGTAGGACCACTGCTCTGATACCATGTTGGGAAAAATCGAAGAGTTGTTTATTCCTGGGAAACCTAGGTTCTCTTATATAGAGGAGAGGCCTATGGGTAAATTACATAAGATGAACATAAAGAAATAAAATAACAGAAAAGTACATAGGAACATAGAAATATCTTTACAGTATTGGATAAAAAAATTAATGCAACAGCCAGAGTATGTATCTAATTCATGAAAGAAGTATTAACAATAAAGTTGGTAGCATACCATTCTTCTATTAAACCAAGAATTGAACATGACCAAGAAATATTCGACGATAACGAAAAAATCAGAGATTCAGACATTAATATGATCAAATACGACTAAAAGAAGAGAAAAGAAGAGAAAATTGCATAGATACACACTACTACAATAGGAGCAGGACCTTAAATGTCGGTTTCGGACAGGTGACGGGTTGAAACAAAATTTCGGCCGAAATTTGATACTCATCGATATTTCGACCATATCGTTCATCAGCCCTTCTATCGGCAACCTTAAACCCTTAAATGTCAATTGTTTTGTTTTAATTTCGTCACTTCTCGAAATCAATATTCGGTGAAATATGATGCCAGAAGAGGAGCATTCTCAAAGAGAATAAGCCATAAATTGCTAGATGATGGGCATCATCAAACTTAGCCTTAAGACAAGTATCCCCAAAGGGGGAATACTTCCAAAATTACCCGGGGGAGGTGTCCGTGACTACCTAGTTGAAAGAAGGATTTACCAATATGCATCATTTAAAACCAAAAATCAGAATTGAGCGTGTCCCTTTGGTGTCCGTGACTACCTAGTTGAAAGAAGGGTTTACCAATTAGCATCATTTAAAACCAAAAATCAGAATTGAGCGTGCCCCTTTGAGAGATGTTCAACAAGAATGAACAAATCAGATATTCGAACATTACTAAAATCAAACAGGACTAAAAGGAGAGAAACTGCATAATACACACTACTACAATAGGAGTATTCTCAGAGAATAGCACAACAACTATTGGGTGATGGGCATCGTCTAACTTAGCCTTAAGACAAGTAGTAAAAGGGGGGAGATTTATGTAACTACCTGGGGGAGGTGTTCGTGACTATATGGTTAAATTTCGGTGACACACAATTGACACTACGGAAATCGTCCATAAAAGTAACAAAAATATAATGACCAAAAATAGTGTACACAGGCTATGCACCCCAAACATCATAATGTACCAAATTAATGTATGAGAGACTAGCATCGAGGTTCCATGCCTCAAGGAAAACAAGGCTCGTGTTTTTCGTCAAACTGACATGCATTGCCACTAAAAAAGGCTGGAACTTGGATGATAGTATTTGTCCAAAAATGCATTGCTCATTCAAGAATATTCAGAGAAATCTAATTAAAGATGGTAGAAAGCTAAAACTGCCAAATTTTGACATAAAATGACAAGAAAAGCAAAAATGAATGGGTGTTGACAATTTATTTCTTTATTTTGAAAGTTATAATTTATTATATTATAAGAATTAACACCCACATTTTGACATTCTCATTGTCGTATAAATAGGTGCCCATTCTTACTGGTTCATCGCCTACTGGAATTTAGATTTTTTCCAGTTGTATATTCATTTAATTTTGGAGGAGGATCCTTCCTATTAAATTTGACATCAAGATTATGGAGCTAACTTGTGAACTGTAGAATATCAGACTAACAACTACCATTGAGGAAATAACACGCTGAAGGACAAGCAAGCATCCAGCACAATGAAATAATTAAACAACCAAACATCAAATCAATTAGGACATGTCATTAGTTTCCAATATAAATGCTCAATCCTGTCCAAAATGGTCCACCAGCTGATCTGCTTTATCTATCAATTTAGGACGGCCAAGCCACCAAGGTCTATCAACATGACCAATTTAACTCCATCAATCAATTTCCATCCAACCAATTTTATAACTTTCAAGTAGAAACTTGGTATGCATTTGTAACCAAAATGGGCCAAAATTATTAACCCAATTTACCAAAGACAGCCACAGTGAATTTGCAAGGATGGAGATTGGTGACTGGATTGATAGCATCGTTACTATATTATGCAAAGGTACAGGATAGTGAAAATTCATTTCCAGACAAAACAGCTGGCCACAAATACACTTGGATGAATATGGGTAAATTCATATCATAAAAAGGTAATATACCACCAGATTGACATGCAAACCAGAAAACAAACACAAGCATTGGTTCGGATTTTACATGTGCATATCAAAGTTTCATAAAGCAACTTGAAGTCCAAAACCAATCATACCCCTTTTATTTTTAGCTCTGGTAAAATCCTTTGCCTTTTCAACCTCAGCAGACGCTTTCTTTAGAAGAACTTGCTCCTTCTTCTCTAACATTTCAAGCGTCTGCATCAAGAAACATGAAATTGAGTTATCATTCAGCGATATAAAATGATCCAAATACCGAAGACAGAAATACACCAAGTGGCTTTCAATTATTACTTTGGATTTGAACAAAGAAAGCATACCATCTATATGCAACATATCAGCAGATCACGATTCTTTTGAAAGAAATGTGTTCCTTATCGGAATGGTTGTCGATGTTATGGTACGAATATTAGGATTAGGGTTTTCCTGCTCACCCTTTTGGAAGGATATATGCATTTTTCTTTTGTTTGTTTTAGGATTAAGGTTTTACTGATCACCCTTTCGGAAGGACTTATGTGTTAGAAAATAGAAATGCGGAAGCGAAAATGATAAACAGAGCATGAACTAGAAATATAAACTTGGAACACAAAGATTTTTACGTGGAACCCTACTCCCTAAGGAGCAGGATAAAACCACGGGAAAACACCTCAAAGGGCTGATAGTTTGTTGATTTTCTCATCTGATACAGGGGGTGAGGGGCTTCTTATATAGCCCCCACTGAGTCTCCACATCCCACAACTGGTAGATGCGGTACTAAACAACTAGATGTGGTAAATGGATCCTGGAGGGATCCATTTACCCATCTCCCAGATAAGTGACGCATATAACAAATACTCCAACACTCCCCCTCAAGCCGGAGCATGCAATGCTCAGCTTGGACAAACAGAAAGAAATCTCAACTCTACATTAAATTACATACGATATCAACTCAACGCGCAGAACTGTCGACTGTTGTCGAGGACGTTGCTTATCAAGCCGTGCAGGTGAGGAGGACGAACAAGATGGAGTGCGAGTCAAACTGGATGTACTCTGTACTGCGCCTGTCAAAGTCACCAATTGAAAATGAGTCTCCACCTAGAGAACTCTGGCCCGCCACAACATGTGGACAACTGCTCCATCTCTAAAAATAGCCGAACTGAAAGGTCGTGGAGCGCAATCCTCGTCGGAGTCCACGATCGTTGGAGAATGGAGTCTGAAAGTCTCCTCGTCGGAGAATTGGGTCTCTCCCATCTGGCTCAGAGAATGGTACTCTACTCTGGAGTCCCTATGAACCACATGAAAACCCTAGCGCACATGGCACAGGGAATATGATTTCTACTCTGGAGTCCCTATGGATCACATGAAAACCCTGACTGACAAAACAAGAATGATGAGGACTACTGAAAACATGATGACATACATGTACACGTCTGAAAAGACCGTATACATGTTCGTGTTTGAAACTGAAGACTCGGAACCAATCTGACGTCCAGTTTGAATATCTGACAACTATAGAATCTGAACAATCTGGTTGGTCTGGAATCTAACATCTGGATCTGGAACAGACCTATGACTCTACACAATACTCCCCCTTTCTCCCATACTGGTCGGAATGAAGACATCAACCAAGTTGAGAGAAGACGAATGAAGATGGGGAGAAACAATAATCCCATAAGCCGATAATCATCATTTTTTTCGGCTTAAAAAATACTTTCGGCTTTATTCCAGTTTTTTTATAGATGTCAATATAAAACCATTCATCATTTTTTAAGGTTTTTCTTCTCATATTTTTTTCGTCGCGTACGGTTTTTTTACGCATCTTTTTCAAAAGAAATTCTCATTTTTTTAAGAAATACGGACCAACTAAGGCCCATAAAAGCAGACTCCTTTTTTTATGTTGCAGGTTTTTTAAGTTGAAAACTGGACCTCTCCCCACTCCACCTTTTTTTAGCTCCTCTGCTCTTCTTTTTTTTTAAACTCATGGTAGGCCCCTCTGCTCTCTCTCTCTTACAAATATTTTTTAAAACTAAGTACGGCCCACTTAGGGCCTAAAAAAATCAACTGCCCTACTTAGGGTTCCCAATGGGGAACCCCTTCTCACACAGACCTCCCTTCCAACCTGACAAGGGGTCCTACTTGTCGCCACCTGGAGATCTCGCCTGCTGGAGGACTGCTTGCCAACTCCTCCTTGGGCTCGTTGTTGCCGCCATTGACGTGGAGCAAAGGGATTCCCGCCGCCGTCGCCATTGGCGTGGAGCGAAGGGGTCGAAATCTCTTTATTCTCTGACTCGGGGGGAGCGTCGCATACGCGAATCGTCGCCATAAGCGGCTGGAGGTTCGGTCACTGGGCTCTTGGAAGATGATGCAAGGGAGGAGCGTGCTTGGGAGGAGCAGGCGAAGGGGCCTCGAGGTAGCTTCATCGCCTTGGGACTTCATCTCCTTGGCGGTGATTTGGAGGATGGAGAGGAGCAGGTGATAGGAGCAGGAGCGTCGCCTGGGGCTCCGCTTGGAGAATCGAACCCGCTATGGCAATGTCGCATTTGTTGGAATCGATGCAGCCGACGCTTCACGAATACATATCCTGCGCAGAGTAGTTGAGCACGATGGAATCTCCGCCTGAGATATGGAACTTCGCGGACTAGATTATGATGCAATGCAGGAGATGCTTAGGGTTCCAGAATGAACCGTAGAACTTTGATAATATCGAATAAAACAATAAAGAACATAAAAAAATCCTCAAGAATCGACTCGCTCTGATACCATGTTAGAAAATAGGAACGCGGGAGTGAAAATAATAAACAAGGCATGAACTAGAAATATAAACTTGGAACATGGAGATTTTTACGTGGAACCCTACTCCCTAGGGAGTGGGATGAAACCACGGGAGAACAAAGGGTTGATAGTCTATTGCTTTTCGCATCTGATACAGGGGGTGAGGGGCTTCTTATATAGCCTTCACTGAGTCTTCACATCCCACAACTGGTAGATGTGGGACTAAACAACTGAATGTGGTAAATGGATTCTAGAGGGATCCATTTACCCATCTCCCACATAAGTGGCGCACTATAACAAATACTCCAACATCAGTGGTCCCCATCATTCTTGTTTTGTCAGGCAGGGTTTTCATGTGATCCATAGGGACTCCAGAGTAGAGATCACATTCCCTATGCCATGTGAACTAGGGTTTTCATGTGGTTTATAAGGACTCCAGAGCAGAGTATCATTCTCTAATCCAGATGGGAGAGACCCAGTTCTCCGATGAGGAGACTTTTCATACTCCATTCTCCAGCGATTGTGGAGTGCAATGCTATATAAGAAGCCCTCACCCCCTGGATCAGATGAGAAAAGCAATAGACCATCAGTCCTTTGAGGCATTCTCCCATGGTTTCCTCCCACAACTGGTAGATGTGGGACTAAACAACTGGATGTGGTAAATAGATCCTGGAGGGATCCATTTACCTATCTCCCACATAAATGACGCATATAACAAATACTTCAACATTATGCATTTTATTTTTGTTTGTGACCCAAACTCCTACCTCTATCTATATAATTAGGTCTAGGATACGATATTCGACGAGTATAACAACCCACGCGATATCAAAGCAGTGGTCCTAGACCGTTGTTCTGAGCGCTGCACCCCTAAGCATTGTCGAGCTTTTTCTCTCAGGTCTCGATCATCGTTGTTGCACATGCAGTACAGCTGCTGCTCGCAAGGTTGCCACCGCCTAGCATGACCACTACATCCACATGGGATTGTCGTCGTCACTCGTCTCCAAGGACATGAATTAGACGATTGCATGTCATTTATCTGATTTTTCCCAGAAGATGTCCACAAGACTGGAATTCGAGGTAGCATCCCTAGAACCAACATGGGGAGCGTGAAAGAATGTGTGGTCAAATTGTCAGGTTAGATCAATTATGTCAAATGTTCACCGGTCAAAGGACATATGAAGCTATGTCTTCTTTAGTTCTTTTAGAGCCATAATCGGAGAACATGACAAGTATACTGCATAGGATGAGGATAATAGCCCAATATGTGCATTGTTATTAAGTGTTGTCACTTCTTAGATTGTAGATGTGATGATCCACTGTAAAACAATGTTTTTGTTGTCACTTCTTAGATTGTAGATATGATGATCCACTGTAAAACAATGTATGTAATCTGAAACAACCTAAAGAAGTCATATTCGTAGGAGATGACTGTAAATCATGTGTTCCAAGCCTGCTATAATATGAAACATCTTCAATAGAAGGCAAGACCCGTCCCCGGTTCTACTTGCAACTGAAGGTGCTAAGGAAAAAGTACAACTCCTCGAGGCATGTGAATGTGTGTTCGATGCACAAAGCAAGTCGGAAGGAGTTGCAACAATGACTTTCCTTATTGGGCAATGATAGGAACTGACCTACCATGCATCCCGATATCAAAAAATGATGGGTATTACAATGCTCATCCTAGAGGAGGTGTGCAGCTAACTGAGTCGTGTAAGTATCTTCCAACAATCAAAGATGATACTGGAAACATTTGCCTTGGTTATGTACTCTGACCATAGATGGCATGATTTGTTTGGAGTATGTGCTAAAGATCGTGACAAATTTAATGCGGGTCAGAGTAGTACCAAATACCATTGGTCAGACTGGTCTTACTGGCAAAGGAAAAATTCAATGCACTTTTAATCGTAGGACATGCCACGTCGAAGAGATGTGCCAGACCAAGCACGAGAGGCCCTAAATACTCGAATGGCTACAAATGGTGATACAATGACCTTATCTCGTATCGATTTGGATGACATGTCCGGCACTCTTCTCAAACATCTTCCGCATTCACTGGCATACAAACTAAGTCTGCAACGATTACTACATATGCATCATAATCCACAATGGGGTGCTGCTCTAGTTGCTGGAGGCAGGCTTTTCTGCCCTCTTTTTTGACTCTGTAGGCTATTTTCGAGAAAGATATTTAAAAGGAGCTGGGATGGGGTATGTGTTTTTCAGGGGGTCTTTATACTAATCGTGTTTACTTGGTTTTTCTTTTTTTAATATTTTAAATTTATAAATTATTTTGATACATATATTCGTATATATCCATATAGATTTGGACATTTTCGATACTTGCATAAGGAAATAAAATATTAAGCATCTTACCGTTAGTTTACTTTCGAGTTTTAAGAAAAAGAGAATCATACAGCATTGTTATAACAATTCAACCAACTAATCAAGCCAACCAAGTGACCAACTAGATACAGTCAGAACAAGAACCCCGACCACATCCAACTAATCGTCCTAGTCAATCATCTTTTGTAAGCTCGGTTCATTTTATTAAGTTTGATTTATTAGTAGATTATGATGATTCTTGCCATCTTTGAAGGAGGCAGAAGATGGTTATGCATGATAAGACAAATTCGCTTAGAGAGAATTCTTCACATGGTAAATGGTCATCTATCCCATGTTATGGGACGCAAATCGGGAAAACTCTGTCCATGACCCAACTCAAACTGTAGTTAGGAATAATGATCAAATTCTTAAAAAAAAATGGTTCTTCGGCTTTAAACTTTAATAACTATATATATTGATGGAAGGTTGACAGGTCTTTTTCGAGAAAGATAATGGACCTCAAATTGAATTTACTTGCTTTTATTACATGACTAAAAGATCGCTTCTTTGCTTTCTACCAGACCAGCTAGAACTACATGCCTCTCAAACACAATCACATTCACATGTCTAACTTAGGATGCGACAATGGGATCGTATACATGATTTTCAATTGACCTCTCTGAAGTATATAGTTTTGTTATCGAGGGTACGAGAGTTTGGGCTAATATTAACATATAGATGAAATCATCCTAGGATTAGGAGAAGAAGACCTTTTTTTCCCTTTTCTGTTGGTTACATAAATAGCTCGTGACTGATATTTTTATTATAGAATCGCTTCTATTATAAATAAACCAAGATAAAATCAAGATACAAGGAGTCTCATTGGGGACACGGTTCTTTGCTCAGAGAGTGATTGGAGTGACAGTCCTTTGCTCATATAGTCAATAATAAGAGAGTTAAGCCTCTGGTCTGCACTAACCACCTCATATGTGCTTGTCATGATCCTCCAACCAAGGCTACTTCCCCAATGGGAGGTTATCGTTAACTCCACACACACACCCCCCTCCCCTTTAGATTATCAAATGTGCTACAGGTTTCACAATTTCTTGTTAGCTTGTCATGTGTTAATCAAATTTGCAAGGCCATGCACTACAGAGCTATTTTTTAACAGTCTGATTCTTCGTGATATTATGACAATGAAAATAATTGAGCAGGGTCGTGAAGAATGGAGGTCTATTATCCTCTCCAATCTCCACTTGTTAATTCTGCTACTATCCACTTATAGTTTATTATTTTAGCTTTATTATATGTTGAGATATTCATATCTCTGTGTCTTTATTTATGTTTTCTTATTTCTTCAGTCTATCTTATGTAATTTTCCCCCAGAGTTTTTGTCCTATATAAGAGAGCTCTAGGGCTAAGAGGAATAACATCTTTTCATTCCAATCCTTCCACATGGTATCAGAGCAACGGTCCTAGACCGGAGCCTGTGCCGTAGTTCCCTACCACATCAAAACCCTAACCCCTCTCCTTGTGTGGAGGTCGCCGCCGTCGCACGCACAGCCCGCAGCCGGGCGGCGGCGGCGGCAACAACCCGCCGCGTCCGCTCGCAGCAACCAGCCACTGCTGCCGCCGTCCGCCAGCAGTGGTTCCAGCCGCCGTTGACGCCGTCGGATGGGCTCCAGCCGCAGCCATTGTCGTCGGTTGCTGCCTTCTCGCTCTTTTCCGTGTTGATCGTGCATCAGAGGCCTGATTTGGGTCCTAGGGTTCGGTGTTTTGATCCTCTAACGCCATCCTAGGCACCTACAAAAGCCTCCTGTGGATGGAAGAGGTTGTGGTATGAGTCTACACCCACAACCGTCTTCCTATATGTCCGTGTAGACATTATTCATCCAGGTTGCAACCCCAGTCCTCAGAGATTATTGCCATCATGTCAGACAACAAGGCAGATATTCCATCCATGGGTGCATTCGAAGGTCCAGCATCCATTGTGAAGATGGATGGAACGAACTATGAACTATGGGCCATGCAGTTCATGAGTCTAATGCAGTGTAATGGCAAGAAGCATATCCTCACACAGGAGGAGCATGTCGACAAGATTGGGGTTAACGCCTTATGGGAGGCAGACGATGCTTATGCACATGTATGGCTATCCGGTACGATATCCATGAAGATAGCCAATGATATATTGAGTCAACCCACGGCAAAGGCTCTGTGGGACATTCTCGCTACTACTTATTCTCCGACGAATAATGAGTCAAAGATTCTACAACTTCAGCACGACATCTTCACTTCGAAGCAGAATGGTCGTCCTCTCCATAGCCTTTACACTTCTCTAAGGGGTATGTTTGAGAAGTTACATGGTTACATTCCCTTGACCGCCACTCCAGAGCAGCTCAAGGCATATAGGGATTCAGTGATGACAGGGGTTTTTCTAGCAGTACTTGATCCCGAGTATGATGCTGCTAGGGCACAGATTCTTACTGATGCCACCATACCTCCGATGGAGGAGGTATATCGCACGTTGAGAAAGCTCTCCATATCTTCTGGTGGTACTCAGATGTCTCAGACATCCTCAGCCATGGCAGCATCCCATGGTGGGGGGTCTACACAGTTTCGTGGTCGAGGTAGTCGTAGCAGAGGCGGGGGTAGTCGGACTCCTCGTCTGCCTTGTACTTATTGTCATAGGTCAGGTCACTCTGAGGAAACATGCTATTCCAAGCATGGGATCCCAGCTTCAGCACATGTGGCAGAGCAGATCCAGCAGGTTGCCAGTTCTTCACCTGCATCTGATCAGAGATTTGACGATCTTGTGGTGAGACTCAGGGAGATTATGCCTACTCCTAGGTCGACTAGCTCTCCTTCAAGTTCCTCAGAGGTAGCCGCCTCGGCTGCAGCGTCCACTTCAGGTATAGCTTATGCCTTTACTAGCTGTTACAGGGCAGATTTGTCATAATGGATCATGGATTCAGGAGCCGCTCATCATCTCTGTGGTGATAGAGGACAGTTTAGTACTTACAGTTCGATTCAGTCAAGTCAATCAGTTATGATAGCAGATGGGACACATTCTCCCATTACTGGTCGGGGGGTGCAGCTAACTCCCTCAATGCGGCTTCAGAATGTTATTTATGCTCCTGATTTTCAATGAATTTATTATCAATTAGTCAAATCACCACGGATTTACATTGTTGTGCCATATTTGATCCTTCTGCTCTTGTGTTTCAGGACATTCTAACGGGCAGGGTGATTGGAGCTAGTCGTAAGCAATGAGGTCTTTACAAACTGGTACAATCTCCTTATGCTGGTGCATCTTCTCTTCGTACTGAATCTTTTTCACCCTATGTGTGGCATCTTCGGTTTGCTCATCTTTCTCTGCAAAAGTTGTGTCATATTCTTCCTCAGATTTCTCCTCGCTCTACCTTCCAATGTGACCATTTCGATCGAATTTCGATTTCGATAGTATATCGATATTCGACAGAAATTCGACCGAATTTCGTTGAAATTTGAGGCCATGATGCCAGCTTGGGAAGCATCATCGGTCTACTTTCCAGAGTCGTCGGGGTCGAAGTAGTCATAGCTTATTTGAGCTGATTCATTTTCATATTTGGGGTCCCAGTCGTGTCCCAGACCATCAGGGACATAGGTTTTACCTTGTTGCTGTCGATGAATTTTCAAGATTGTTGTGGGTCTTTCTTCTTAAAAACAAGTCTGATGCAGGTCCTGTTATTCAGTCTTTTACTAATGAAATAAGGAATATTTTTTCAGTGAATGTCAAGTTTATATGTTCAGATAATGCTCTTGAATTCTGTAGTATTCAGCTTTCCCAGTTCCTTGATCTTGTGGTATTGTGCATCAGACATCTTGTGTATATACTTTCCAACAGAATGGGTGGTTGAACGAAAACATTGCCACCTTTTGGATATTACCAAGACCCTTTTGATTCAAAGTCGTGCTCCTCACTCGTACTGGGAGGACGCAGTCCTAACAGCTTGTTACCTGGTTAATCGTATGCCCTCACCGATTTTGGGGGAAAAGATCTCGTTCTTGATTGTGTTTCCTGATATGAATCTTTTCTCCCTGACGCCTTGTGTTTTCGGGTCCGTTGCGTTCGTTCATCAGATGTCTCCAGGACTTGACGAGCTCTCTCCTAGAGTTGTCAAGGGTGTGTTTGTTGGATATTCTAAGACCCAAAAAGGGGCATCGTTGCTTTGACCCTGTTCGACAAAGGTACTATGTTAGTGCAAATATCACTTTCTATGTGTTTCTCTCCTATAGGTGACAAGCCTATTCCTTCAGAGAATGGTGAAGAGGTCTTATGCCTCTATCTCCAATTTTGCATACTTCAAACTCCACGCCACAGATACCTCCACCATTACCGCCACCTCCTCCTCTCATGTCCCCACCACCACCTGCTCCATTACCTCCACCATCACCACCACCTCCTCCTCCATCGTCCCCATCACCACCTGCTCCACCACCTGACACGTCCACTTACTTTCCACAGTTTACCAGTGTCGACCTCGTGCTCGTGTGCCTCATCCATCATCCAGCACGCCCAAGGTATATTCTGAGCATTTGAGTTCTTCTAATGGCACAGGTGATTTGGGTGTGTAGCTTGAGGTGCAAGATGCATTGAATGATGCACCTTATGTGGATGTTGAGGACCTGGATGTGCCTATTTCTCTACGGAAGTAGAGGCGTGCATGCACCATGCACCCTCTTTCTTCCCATGTTTCTCTAGCACGTCTCTCCGACGATTTTCAAAGGTTTGTTGTGGGACTGTCTGCCGTGGAGATACCACGGACTTATCAAGAGGCTTCGCAGAGCAGTCAGTGGCGTTTGGCTATGGAAGAGGAGATGGAAGCTTTACAGTCCCGTGGTACGTGGAGTATTGTACAAGCTCCTCCAGGTGCATCTGTTGTTGGCAGCAAGTGGGTGTTTACTGTATAACACCGACAGGATGGTACTATGGACAGGTAGGTATAAGGCCAGATTGGTTGTTCGTGGGTTCACTCAAACTTACGGAGTGGATTACTAGGATACATTTTCTCCGATTGCGCGTCATTCTACGTTACGGATTCTTCTTGTTGTTGCAGTGATACGTGATTGACCACTATTCCAATTAGATGTCAACAATGCATTTTTGTATGGACATCTGCAAGAGGATGTTTACATGCAGCAGCCACCAGGTTTGCTGCTAATGGGGAGTCCAGGATGGTATGTCATCTCCACAAGACTATATATGGCCTTAAGCAGAGTCCGAGGGCCTGGTTTTAGAAGCTCTCAGAGTTGATTGAACAGAACAGATTTTTCAGATCTACTGCAGATCATTCGCGAGGTACAGTGGTTGTTCTAGTTTATGTTGATGATATCATTGTTACTGGCAGCGATGAAAAGGGCATTCAGGAGGCTAAGGATTTCCTTGGACGATAATTTGTGAATAAGGATCTTGGCAAGCTACGTTACTTCCTTGGCTTGGAGTTTGCACGAAATCAGCAGGGTATGGTTATGACGTAAAGGAAATATGGTGACCTTCTATCTGAGACAGGCATGACAGGATGTGGACCTGCCACTACACCAATGGATCCTAATACTAAGCTCTATGATGATGACTCTGAGGAGGTGGATAAGAGACGGTACAGAGAGCTAATGGGGAAGCTGATGTATGTTACTATTACTAGGCATGATATATCATTTGTTGTTAGCAAAGTTAGTCAGTTTATGGAGCAACCCAGACAGGACCACATGGATGCAGTTAACATGATCTTAAAATATTTGAAGTCTTCTCCGGGTGCAGGTCTTCTTTTCAGAAGAGATACATCTCTTACAGTCACGGGATGTACATATGCGGATTATGCTGGGTATCTCAAGGACAGGAAGTTCACTTCAGGCTTTACTGTGTTTGTTGGTAACTCGCTGGTTTCATGGAAGAGTAAGAAACAGACGATTGTTGCTCGATCCAGCGTTGAATCTGAATATAAAGCCATGGCCCAAGGGAGCACAGAAATGATGTGGGTCAAGTCAATCCTGACTGACTTAACTATTGAGGTGCCTCTTCCTATGAATCTAAAATGTGATAATCAAGCAGCTTTGTTCATTGTTAATAATCCAGTCTTCCATAAGAGAACGAAGCACATTGAAGTAGATTGTGATTACACCCGTGATTTGATCCAAAAGAGGCTTATTTCCACTTCTCATGTTGCATCAGGAGATCAGATTGCAGACATGTTTACCAAAGCTCTTGCAATGGGTCCTTTTCACCGTTGTTCCAAGCTGAGCTTGATAGATATATATGCTCCAGCTTGAGGGGGGGTGTTGAGATATTCATATCTCTGTGTCTTTATTTATGTTTTCTTATTTCTTTAGTCTATCTTATGTAATTTTCCCCCATAGCTTTTCTCCTATATAAGAGAGCTCTAGGGCTAATAGGAATAACATCTTTTCATTCCAACCCTTCCGCATTATAGCATAAGTTGTTAGGTCATCCATATGCTCAACAAACTACAACGTCTACTCTTTTATTTGTCTCCAACTACCGCTCTAGTAGTTAGAGTGTGCATTTTGTTAGCTTAGAAAGCACTACCGACGCTCTTTCCCTGCATCTGAGTGCATGCATTCATCGCTTGCTTTTGGTCTTGTTTACATGGATATTTCGAGTCTTGAGAAGTGTAACATTGTCGTGATTGTCACTATTCATTGTGAATGATTTACATGTATGTCTTGATTTTCAAATTAAAGAATAAGTCAAATGTTTGCTCAAGGATTATTCAGCTTGTTGACGAAATTAAAACGGTGTTTGGTGCCACAGTTATAAGTGTTAGATCTGATAACACTCATGAGTTTTGCTTTTCGCAGTTACAAGATTTCCATGTTTCTTCAAGGATTATTCATAAAACCTCCACCCATACCTCACATTAGAACGATCTTACCAAAGGATTTTTCTTATTAACATAAGTGTGTTCCATCATCTCTAAGAAGATGCATAGCTCACAACTTCTTATAGGTGTTATATTCTACATGTTTGGTGTTTCCTACATTTCCATGTGTTTTCAAATGCACTCAATACGAATATTATATTTTTCGAGGATGTTCCGTTCTTTTCTACAATATAGGGCCGAGCTTTGATTAATCATGCAGAAGATACCCTCGAGATTGTACCTCTGGTGTCACGTTTTCTGTCACAAATTGAAATGGATTCATCATTAAGTATAAATGCCATCCCACCATCCCTCATAACCCATAGAGTACATCTTTACTTGAGATATTTCCTACCCTATAGCGTTTATGGATCGGTACTGTTTCTAGAGAAAAAAAATCACGAGACAGATATTTATAAGATCTTTGTCTTCCGATTGCCTCAGAAAAAAGCCTTGCAGTTGCCATATGCATGTTATCTCTGGGCAAATTTCCATAGGTCACCTCGGTAGAAGTTACAAACTGATTGCAAAGGGGTTGTCTAAATTACAGTCACTAGTTTTGCATACACAGACCCTTCTTGGCTTCTTCAACCTAGTGGAAGGAGGCCACAGAGGAAAAGATAACGATCTAATATTCAGGGGTATCTGAACCTCAGAGGACTCATCCCATAGGCTATAAGGTGGTTGGTTTCAAAACGTTGTTCATTGTGAAGTATAACCCAAATGAATCATTATCAAGCATATGACATGATTCATTGCAAGAATTCACTCAGACATGTGTGGTGGATTTCTTTAACATGTTCTCCCCAATGGCTTGTCTATCAACTCTCATCATTCTTCTCAACTCGATGTGCACGGTTGATGGTCTATACATCAGTTGAATGTAAACAATGTGTTCCTCTAAGAATTGTGGAAATACAAAATATAAAATGTGGGATCAATAACAAGAAAGAAAACATGGTTTATATGGAACCCTACTTTGGAGAAGCAGGATGAAACAGGGGAGCTAGATTTTACATTCTGTTTCCCAATGACTATAAAAGATGTGAGGTTCTATGTATAACCCACCAACACAACCAAGTCCCACCACTCAGCAATATACAACTAAACAACTATGGCACAAATACCTAATCTCGCAATTCTCTCAATATTTTACCTCAAAGTGAGGCATGGAATCCTCGGCTTGGACAAAATAATACTCAACAGCCTATGTAGTGTCTTGGCTCCCATATGCCATGCTACCTTTAGGTTCTAGACTTCTTTTGACACCTACAAAGTTGATTCTTTTCATGGCGGTCTCCATCTTCTCTTGCAACTTCAATCGCAATGCCATCTTCATATATCACCTTCTTTTCAAAGTCGTTGAGATGAAGATGTTTCTTAACTTCAAGACCCCCACTAATACATGAATTTGATAAACTTGTATAACTATTAAGATCAACTCTTAAAATAAAGGGTAAATTACAATTTGGGTCCCCATTTATGGGTCAGATCCTAGAATGGGTCCTGATCTTTAAATTGTAATTATTCGGGTCCCAGGATCATTTAGGAAATGGAAATTTTGGGGTTCATGACGAATATGCCCTTGTTGGGAAGAGAATGGGGCTTGAGTTTCAACTTTTAAACAAGGGCATACTAGTCAATAGGCCCAAAAAGTTCCTTACATTAATGGTCCTGGGACCTGAATCGTTACAATTTAAAGATCGGGACCCATTCTGAAATCGGACCTATAGATGGGGACCCAAATTGTAATTTACCCTAAAATGAAATGCCATCTTATTCTTAGAATGTAGAAATACAAAACAAACATGAAATTAATAACAAGAAGAAAACATGATTTACGTAATACTTTTTTGAGGAAAATAGGATAAGATATATTCCAAAGTGGGATGAAACAACCTAAGAAGAGCCATGAAGGGTGGGATTGTTTGTTATGTTTCTTAATGAGTACAAGAGGTGTAGGGTTCTATATATAGCTCCATCAATACAACCAAATCTCACCATTTGGCAATGTGTAACTAAGAAACTCATAAACAAATAGCCCACTTCACGATTCTCTCAATGGGAATCTTGAGGAGGTCGTCTACGTACAACAAGCACCTAGGTTCAAGGTGAAGGTCTAATTTCTGGAATATGTCAGTTATGCGCTTAAGTAGTCTCAGAGCATGTTTCCATCATGGTGCTAAAAAAATTGCCTCGAGGTACTCGAGGCGTACACCTCAAGGAGAGGCGAGGCAATCCCATTTAGCCTTGAGGTGTGCACCTCGATCCAATTCTGTGAGGTGTACGCCTCAGGTGGCTGAGGCATAACTGATACGGAATGCCTCGAGGCGAGGCATTCTATTGAGGCGTTTTAGTTTTTTGAACTATTTTTTGGTAATATTAATTTCTCACTTGATAGTTTGAGAAGCTTCTAAATGTATGTTTGTTAAGGATATATTTATACAAGATAAATGCCTAAATTCGGTGTTTTTTCGTATTCACAGTTTCATATTTACCATTATTGCGACTTGCAAGTAGCGAAAACAAATACACAAATCAAATCGTGTTTCAAGATGGGGGCATTGTCCCTAGGGGGAGCGCACATGTCCCCCATGCCCAGGCTCACTAACCGGGTAGCAAAACCCCATGTCAGTATGGTAGAGAAATGGTTCTTCAACAACATTTTAGTGTCAAATATGTAATGATTAAGTCTTTCATAACATTTATAGACAATGGATCCATCTTTGATTAGATGAAAATAGTGTAGAAAGGGATATTGAGTTTTTGTGTTATCTTTTAGTTTTTTCATCTCTATTGTGTCATCATATATTAAAATGTTATGTATTATATGTCGGTCAGAAAATATATAATTACATCAACACATACATAATTATAGTTTTAAGCATACTTTTTCTGTAAGCAAAGGCTTACGCCTCGACAACCTCGAAGCTACCTCTCGCCTCGATTCCAAGGAAAAAACCTCGACCGCCTCGAGGCTATGTCTCGCTTCGATTCTAAGGAAAATGCCTCCTTCTACCTATCATTTCTTCAAATATTGGTTTCCATAAACTATCAGAGGTACTAAAGAAGTTCTTCATCAGATCATCCTCACGTTATTTGTTGTTTACTGTAACAGATTATGATTATGTTGGTTTATGTCAATGACATAGTCCTAAAAGGATATAACGAGCAAGGGATCAGAGAAGTAAAGCAGATGTTAGTTGAACACTATGTGATCAAGGATATAGAGAAAATGTGATGTTTCCCCGAGCTCGAGGTAGCCGTTGTTGAAGATGACTTAATCTATATGAAGGTAAGTATGCAATTGATCTTTTACAATAGGTTGGCATGTAAGGTGTCATATCGGCTCAAATTCCTATAGGTCTCAACTCTTAAGGCTTATTTTTATGAGAACAAGCTAGTGGATCAAGGGTTGTGTCGTCGATTAATTGAGAGCTCGACTACAAGCTAGCACATGAGGGGTAGTGTTGTCAACTAGTTGGGAAGCTCAACTACCTTAATATCAATAGACCAGATCATACACAATCCCATTGAAATGTTGTTATGATGGTCATGTGGTATACCAAGGTCGCCTCTCAAGAAAGGGTTATTCTTTACATTCGACAGCCATTGGATATTACAGCATATTGTTATATGTATTATACATGATGTCTTGAAGATAGGAAGTCCAGAAGAAATTACGGCACCTACCTTGGGCGCAACCATGTTCCCTAAAGCAGTAAAAAAACATGTGATACTACTCAAGTGCAAAGAGTGAATACAAGGTGATGGCTCACACAACTAGAGAGGTGCAACGTATACATAAAGTGTTGACTGATCTCCCTATTTTAAAGCACAACATGATGGAGCCAAGATGCGACAACATGGTTGTCATGCACATAGCAAACAACCCTACGTTCCATGAGTAGATTACACATGTAATTGTTGGTTATCGATTTACTAAATATACATCATCCAAAGAGTTCTTCTTTGGACTTCCACTGGTACGTCTGCAAAACCAAATAACATATACGTTCACTTCGGCACTTTGACTCATGATCCTAGAGATGTGGCCTCCGACATTCATGAGGCTCCTCATACAATGGGTATAGATCCTGTGTTTGGATCCGACTGCTCAGGGGCCAGTTGACCTTGGTTTCCTTTCGGATTTGGATCCCAGTTGTAGCTCTGGATCTAGCCATTTTGGCTTTGCTACCACGCTACTGGACAAAGAGCCTTATGACAATCCAATTTGAAGATTATGATTTGCCCTTCGAGGAATCATAGCACCTACATGGCGTGTTTCAAGAAGTGCAAGAGATGTGCTTCTAAATCCCGTTACCCAACCACTTGCCCTTTGTCATTTGCAAGACGAACCGTTTGAAGGTGTTTATTTGTCGAATTAGCAACAATTGGGCCCTTGGTCGCATATGGGGAGAACATCAATAACAAAAGTAAATGAAGGTAATGTGGTCAGAGGTATGCAGCCAGTCAAGGCAAACAAAGTAGGTGAAGTCCCAGAGGGGTGTGAGGACCATGATGGGGGTATGGAGAAGCGTGAAGTGGTTGTGAACTGCTTGGAGGTGCAAATGGCAAGGACATCCACTATTGTTGCCAGATGAAGCTTATTTCCTAGAATGTCCAGGGCTTGGGATAGCCGGACAAGAGGAGAGTGGTTGGGCTCCTACTTGAGGTCTAGAAGACATATTGTGTCTGCAAGATACAAAGCTAGAGTTTTAGGGTAATTTCCCTTTAATGTAAGGTGGTTGGTCCTCATTTCTCTGAATTAAGAGTGATGCCATCTGTAGGTGCTTCGAGTGGCATGCTTGTAGGGTTGAATGGTAATCTGGTAGAGTTTGTGGACTCGGTGTGCAATACTCGGGTCCTATTAGTTGTGCTTTGGAGGATCTCGAATGATTTCCTATTGCTGGTTTCCATGATTTATAGACCCTGGGGGGCCTAGGCATCGACTGATATATGGGTCGAGCTTAGATTGGTGAAGACTCGTTTTCTGGATATGGCTAGGATTGTGGGTGTTGCCTTCAATGTCATCTTGCTTGTTGTGGATCACCCTCGAGAAAGGGGCGGAATGAACCCTAGCTCCCCTTTGTTTGCGACCTTTGTCGGAGATTTGCCAATAGAAGTTTTGGACACCATAAACTCATACACCTAGAGAAATAGCTCATCTAGGTCCCATCTGGACTGCTTCCTTGGCTTTATGCGCATGTTAGAGAGGTTTCCTTTGGAATCTATGTTGGCCTTATCTAAGTTGCACTCATACCATATGTCAGTTTGTAGAGGTTCATGTGATGGTCAACATCCTGACAGAATTTTTCGTTTTGAGCGCTCTTGGTTGCAAGATGAGGGTTTTCTGAGAAGGTCACGAGGTGCCGGTAGGAGCAAGATGTAGAGGAGTTTGCTTTGAGAAAGATGGTTGAGAAGCTCAGAGCCCTTCACAGCATGCTTATACAGTTTAGGATGGAGACTCGAGAGCTCAAAGGACAACGTAGAGATGTGGAACATGCAGAGATTGTGCGACTTGATTGCCTAGAAGATTCTAGGAGTTGTTGAAGGAGGAAGAGACAATGAGATGCGAGTAGAACCGCCTTCTTCTGGAGGAGGATAAGATGGAGACTTACTAGGGCAACGATCGAGGCAGAAGTAGTTAAAAGAGAAAGCTGTGAATACAAGGTTCTTCCATACAGTGGTGTGTGGGCGTAAACGACGTAACCTAATACCTACTATTGAGGTGGATGGTGGGGAGGTAGTGAACGAACGTGCCATCGGTGATACGATGGATTCCATTGCCTGGTGGCGGTGCCAGAAGGGAGGAAAGAGATGTCATGAGACCGAATGACTTACAGTCCACGAAGTTGACGAGATTTCTTCTTAAAGAGGTTTGATAGGCGACTTTTGACCAGAATGCAGATAGATCATCATGTATGAATGCATTTTCGATCTTTTCTACATGGAGCTTTGGGACATGATGGGACAAAAGCTTTGGATGTGGTGAAGGAGTTATATTAGATGAATCATGGGTTCATATGCTTATAGCCTAAGAAGGATGTGGTGCGAAGAGTGGAGGACATGTGCCTATTGGCATGTCTCATTGATGCAGAGTGATGGCCAACAGGTTGTGTAAGGTTCTTGGTTGTATTATTGATCATGCCTAGACGGACTTCATCTCAGGCTAACAAATGAGTGATGGCGTTGTTTTGGCCTTTGTGATTATTGCGGAGTGGAGGCGGAAAACAAAGGGATTCTTGTGGAATATGGATTTCTCCAAGGCATGTGATTGTATTAACCGGAGGTTCATCTGGGCATCCTTGCACCGTATAGGTTTTCCGGGTATGTAAATCGAGTGGATGAAGAAATGTGAGACGTCTTCCTATGTCATTTTGGTGATAGTAGACAAGAGGATGGATTTTTCATCCGTGACGTTGAGTTATGCAGGCTTGTCAGCTGTTACTTTTTGTTCTTGTTGTTGATGCCCTGACTAGAATAGTTACTAAGGCTGAGTAGTGAGATTTTTTAGCAAATTTCCATACTGGTGAGAATTATGTGACCATACTCCAATATATCGATGATTGTTTTTTTCTAGAGGGAAAGGTAGCTTCAGCGGAGGGTGTGACTATTATTCTTGAGTTGTTTGGGTTGATCTCTAGCCTATTGATCAACCATGTCAAAACTGCCTTTGTCACTTTTGGGATGAGTGGGGAGGAGATTAAGGTTTGTTGGGCTACCTTCAGACACAAATGAGGGCACTCCCTATGCTTTACATCCAGCTGTCGTTAGTGTGTGGTAGACTACGAAGTCAAATTGGTTGCCTACGATAAAGAAGATGGAGCGGAAGTTCCTAACTACATTGACTCATGACCATACCCCGCATTGTCACCATCACTTCCTGATGTTGATCCCTTATCCTCTTAGGCCACGACTTGATTTTTTTTGGAAAGCTGCAAGGTAGGGGGAAGCACTCGGAGGTGCCCGCCCCGTCAAAATATATTTATAACAAAACCAGTAGAGAGGTTACAAAGTACCGATTACCACCCAAAAACAAAAAGAGTACAAGTGGCTCAACGCAACAACCACTCGTCTACCAGCCTACTTTTATAGCACTGCACATTTTCTTTGTAAAATCTCTGTCCCGAGAACACCAAATCATTTCTGCTACGCCAAATTGCCCACAAAATAGCCATCGGCTGAAGCCGTTCCCTTCTCGACCTCGTCCTATTTTCATACATCGCGTTCCAGAAAGCGAGGAAGTCGTCGGACCGGCACCACACAATCCCCGCATCCAGCCATATCTGCGAAACCACCGGGCATGTAAAAAAAAGATGGCCCACCGATTCAATAGCGTTGTCACAAATTAAGCACTTGTCATAAATGATGCCCAGGAGTTTCACGCACCGATCACGCGTTATCAGTCTCTTGCGCCTCAGAAGCCACAAGAAAATCCCCACACGTTCCGGAAGATTGAGGCCTCAAATAATAGAACAGTCCCTGTTTAGGACCTCCGATGGCCGCAGGCGGCGGCCTAGATATGGCCCCGTACGCGCCCCTAACCGAGAAGCCGCCCTCCTTCCAGAGCCAGTGATCTCTACCCCCACCAAGGGCACCCACATTCCCCACAGCGTCCAGCAAGGCCAAGAACTCCTCAAAGCGCCGGTCAGAGAAGATGGCAGAGAACGCGGGCCACCAAGAGCCATCAACCCAGCATTCCTCCATCGAACAAAGTTTATTATCCGCCAGCGCGAATAACCTCGGAAAGCGAGAGCACAGAGGACCCGCTCCCGACCAGTCGTCGGCCCAGAAAGCAAAAGAGTCCCCCCTACCAAGCATCGGTCTGAAGAGGTTGAGATTCCTGACGAACGCCTGCATGACACCCCTCCAGAAAGGCGTCATAGCCACCATGTTGGGCCCCTGCAACCGGGGCGCGCCCGTCACCCCATATATGCTCCGAAGCACCAAGCAAACCAAGTCATCACCTGGACCCCAAACCCTACTCGCCCACTTAAGCAACAGTGCCTCATTCATCTTCTGCAAAGATCTCACCCCCAAACCTCCCCAAATCTTCTTCCAAGTGACATCCTCCCAGCCAACAAGATGGACCCCCGCGCGCCCAGTAGAGGCATTTCCCCACAGCCTCTCCACGATTCCCTTTGGGAGCTTGCAGCACGAAAGAAAATAAATAGGAATGGACGACAATACAGCCTTGACCAGAACCAACCTACCACCCCTCGAAAGGAGCGAGGCCTTCCAACCCGCCAGCCTCAGATCCACCTTCTCCACCACCCTCAACCAATCACCTAGCCTCGCCCTCCCCAGACCCAGAGGTATGCCGAGATAGTCCATAGGGAGGGGGGCACGCACCGAAGCCAAAGAAGTGGCCAAATCGTCAGCAAGACATTCCGCATGCCCGAAAGGGATAAAAGAGGACTTATAGTCATTCTTCAATAAACCAGAAAGCTCCGAGAAGACCTCCAGAGCCGTGGCCATGGCCCTGGCCTCTTCGACCCCTCCCTCCATGAGGAAAAGAGTATCGTCCGCGTACTGCAAGATCGGCACCTGAACCTCTCCCCTCGAGAAGCCGCTACATAGGCCACGGCCGACCACGCCCTTCGCCATGTCTCCCAGCACATCAGCCGCAATGATGAAAAGCAGAGGAGCGAGTGGGCACCCTTGCCGCACCCCCCTACGGGGCTGAATCCACCCCCCTTCTGGCCTGCCATTGATCAACACTGAGAGAGATGCCGTGGTGATGCACCGCCGCATCCAAGAAATCCACCGCTCCGGGAAGCAAAGTCTCCTCAACACGGACCATAGGAATTTCCAATCAAGGCTATCATAAGCCTTTGCAAAGTCAACTTTCCATAAAATACCACTCGTACCCCTCCTCCTCCAATCGGCAATGATCTCGGAAGCAATCGTCGTGCAATCAGAGATCTGACGGCCCGGAATGAACGCGGATTGCGTAGGGGAAATCAAGCTACCGAGGATGCCAACCAACCTCCTAGCCAACACCTTTGTCGTGATCAGATATATGGCGTTAGAGACAGCGATAGGGTGATAGTCATCAATAGAAGTCGGCGGCGAACGCTTAGGAATCAGAACAATAAGCGCCCTGTTGATACGGTCAAAACCCCTATTCCCATAGCAGAATTCCCGAACCACATCAAGCACCTCATGACCAATAATGTCCCAGAAATCCTTGTAGAAAGAAATCGGGAACCCATCGGGGCCAGGCGCAGCGTCGCCGTTAAGGTCCCACACAGCGTCCCTGAGCTCCTCTAGAGTGACGTCACACACCAGCGCCTCGCAAGCAGACGCCTCCGCCAACCTACAATCACGACCTAACCATCTCCACCGCCGACAGATGACATCAGCGGATACAGCCCAGAAATGATTCGCAATAGCCAAGCCCATGCTTTTATTCCCCTCCACTGTGACCCCACCAACAGTAATAGAACTCAAGACATTTGCCCTGCGTCTCCCACTTGCAACACGGTGAAAGTACGCGGTATTCGCGTCCCCCTCCTTCAACTAGGTGCTTCTCGACCGCTGTCTCCATTCAGCCACACGCTTCTTATCTTCCAGAGTAACCGCCTTCTGAGCCTTCAACTGCGACTCCAGCTCAGCCGGAACGAGCGGCCTCACATCTTCAATCTCGTCCAGTTCCCTAATGATGTCCTCGGCGGCCCTTCTAGCCACGCATCTCGCGGCCCTCGTATCCCTTTTGAAACTCGCAAGCCTTTTCCTCAAAGATTCAAGCTTTTAAACAAATTTTGACGTGGCAGATCCCGAGAGCATCGTCTCAGCCCAATGCACCGCAACAAGGTCCCTGAAACCGTCCTCAAGCAACCAGCAATTCTCGTATCTAAAAAGCCCCCTATGCTCCGGGCTGGCCCTAGTGCAGAAAATCAGCGGGGTATGATCGGACCAGGACCTAGGCTTGGGTCCCACTGATGCCAAGGGAAACATCTCCAGCAGCTCATTTGAAACGAAGAACCGATCCAACCGTGACCGAGATTTAGAGTTTCTCCAAGTATAGGCGACACCTTCCGCGTCCAACACCTCAAGGCCAAGCGAGTCAATAGTCTCAGCGAAATCCACTGAGCCCAAGTCTTGGCCCCCTCTCCCACCGGGCCTATCGGAAGATAACAAGGTTACATTGAAATCCCCGCCCACCACCCACGGGGCCCCCCCCACCGCCCTCCCAGCCTCCACCAGATCCTCCCACAACTCCCCCCTCCGGTTACCATCACAAGGTCCATACACACAGGATACCACCAAATGCTCCGCAGAGGAAGTCACAACCAGGAACACCGTTAGCACATGCCTACCCAGGATCTCCGAGGCACACGACCATAACGACGAGCGCCAAGCCACCAACAGCCCACCCGAAGCCCCTGAGGCGTCCAAAGCCCTGAACTGATCAATACCACCAACTCCGCACGCCGCCCAATCCCTCCCCGAAACCGAGTTCAACTTAGTTTCCTGCAGCATGACGATATCACAGCCCCATTCAATTACTCTAGAACCCATTACTTTGCGCTTGTCCAGATCCCCAGACCAAGAATATTCCAAGAGAGGATCTTCATTTAGGAACCGCGTGTTGCCCCTGCACCTGAGCGACCCCAGCAGCCGCCGCCACAGCAATCATGAAAGGGGGGCGCGGGCTAGATAGCACTCTAGGAGCCCTCGACTTGCTCCTCCTTCTATATCGCTTTCCACTTCTTCTATCACTACATTCCGCTTCCCGCTCCTCGCCCCGAGCAGGGCGCTCCTCGACCTCAAGCACCTCGCCCGCCATCAGGTCGGGGCTTCCCACGACAGGTGACTGCAAAGTCTGGGCCCCGACTTGGTTAAGCCTAGTGTTGTAAAACTTGGTATTTTGTATTCAGTTGGAAGGTTCATTGAATAAAGAAAAAATGGTATTCAGATGACTAATCAAGAATATTCTGTTATGTGTTTTTTATTATTTTATAATTAAAATTTAATGTCTAGCAGTAACAATGTTATATATGCATACATGTATGGTCATTAATTAATAAGACAAAAGTATCAGTGGAATGATAATCAAATTACACACACATAATTTTACTTTACATTAAAGAACAATATGAAAACTAAAAAAATAGTAATGATACATTATTATTTTTCCATTAGTCGGTCGAATAATCGGCCAAAGTTATTCTACTTGGTCACCCGACAGAATAGTGTAGTCTAACCGATTAATCGGTCTAGTCAGTTGCCTACTACAACAATGGTCAAGCCTTGCATTCATAACCATGCCACCCATCGCTACCTTCAACTCATTGCCACCTCATCCCTCCCTCAGCAACATATATGTCATCCCTCTACCAACTACCATCATACCATGTCTACCCATTATATCAACCTTCCCAGCACATCACCGTCAATGTTACTTCACATTACCACTTCCATTCCTCATCTTCAATAGCATCGTTACTTTCTCTTCTCTAGTAAGCCCGCTTCAGACCTGGTCAATCTTTTCTATCATTGTTAACCACCTCCATCACATCGTCCAATTCTCTTTGACCACTAACTTGTCACCTTCGTCCATTCTCCTATCCATGGACCAAAACGTCGATTTTGCTAGCATGTCGGCAACAAAATGAAATATCGGCAACATGTCGCAACATATTCTCAAAATAGTTTTTTTAGGCTCAAAAGAGGGGGAGACACTCTTTGGTGTTCGCCCCAGATATTCTCAAATCAATGTAGCAATTGGCAAAAGTACGAAGAACCTCGAGCGAAATTTATCATTTCGTTAACATTTTGGTGGATTGGCGAAACCAAAATGTCGGCAAAATATCGACGAATTTTGCCAAAATTTCGATCCATGCTCCTATCTCTCCACACCCTCCTCGATATCAAACTGCACTGCCACTAACCCTCCCAATTACCACCATAACATCAACCTCTTCTCTAGTCACCACCAGAATCAGCATTCGATACAGATGTTCTGACAACCATCACCAACAATGATAAACTTTACTATTGCATAACTACAAGAAACACCATATTTGGTTAAAGCTGACATCTTGCACCTCACCATCATATGCAAGCTTTTGTTATTGGAGTGACATCTTGACCATGCATCTTTTAAAATCTAATGGGTTCCTCTGGCTCTATTTCAATGAGGAAAAAGACACTATATAGATGTCGGGTTGTACTTCAACAGAAAATAGGAAAGTTACAAGCAATTCAAGGGTGGTCGAAGGAAAAAGTACAAGGTGGATATCATGGTGTTCCAAAATTAGCAAAAAAATCACATAAAAGCAAGTTGCAAAGAAACCTAATTGCTTTGGGATTTACAAGGATAACGACTGAGGGAGCACAAGCCATTGGAAATAAGTTACCACCTCTTTAACTTAGGTGACACTTGTCAATGAAGAAAGATTAAATTCATTAAAGCCGAGTTTTCTAAAATAGGAATCAATACTAGCCATATTATGCCCCATTTATTTTATTGGTGAAGATATGTTGTACTATTTATTTGAATTAATGTTTTATTTCCAAGACATTTATGTAATATTGGGACATGTCTTTTGGATCAAGAGGTTTGTCTCTTGAACCACTTGTATATCTATATAAAGCTTGAATTAGTTCATAAAAATTGTGAATGAAAAAATAAAAACAAAGATAAGTCAAAAATCATAAAGTACACAAATTTCAAATAAGTAGTCTTTTCTGACTTTTAGTGTGCCAAAATTGAAAGCTCAATATGTAGAGCATGTGAACTCTGATTGAACCCTACTAACCCTTAAAGTTGAATATTAAATATATATATATACTTTTAACAAAAATGCTAATTAAGTGAATAGGATTCATAGGTGGAAAGCCAAATTTTGGACAGGACTGTACTATGCATCTATTGTTTTTAGGGATTTTTATACCACAAACCCTATAAAACTTTGCTAGTTACCCGCTTACCCATGTGTTATTCACAATTATTCTAGAACCCCTACAAACTTACTAACTCCTACATCACAACCCTTGTGGTTAACTTCCATCCAATTGACTGTTAAAGTTAATATATTCCGTTGAAAATATGTTAAATAGGCCCTTCTTATTTATTAAAATTACAAACACACCCAATTCCTCTTTAACATCCGCACCATGCTTGAGCTCGAACTCCTTGAGCAACATATCAACAGATGGGTTGCAGTATAACATGAACCCGCACGCTTCGTTCTTGAGCGTGATGAAGGCGAGGATGGTGCATGTGTGATCATCGAAGAGGACACGTTGAGTCGCTGACATTCACACATGATTTGAAATGAGTTCACAAGCATGTTCTCGAACTCATCATCCCCAACTTGTCTGGATACAAGAACTAGGATATGGATCTACAGAAGTATCCACAATGAGAGGGAAAAAAACATAATCCACCAGCCAAAATTTTAGATCAATTTACATAAAGGAATAGATCATATCTTTGGGAGAAAGTATAACTATATGAGGATGGTCATAACTAGATGAAGATGGTCTCATTTCATATCATTGTTGCATTATGTGTCAACATAACACCAGATCTAAGCTTGTAAGACAAGATATCGACAAATCTTGTGCAAAAACCATTTTTATCTAGGGAATATGACCTTTTTGAAATAAAACTTTCCCATCTACTCTAGAGAGACCAGAGAAGCCACCTCCAATCTAGGATTCGATTTGATAGAAAGTGGTATGTGATCGAGAAGATGGAGATGTGAAACCCCTGTATTACCAAAAACATCTGACTCAATTTCCGACCTGATGATCCAGTATCCAAATTGGACAAATGAGGACTCTATCTTGTAGTACTCTTCGAAATCTTTCCAGTGAGCCTAAGAACATCGAAAAGGGACACCATATGCGAAAGAAACGCACAAAATACAGTCATTTATGGCTTTTGAGTCGTTAAGCGAGCCCTATGCCAAATAGCCATTCAACCAAGCTCGTCGCCGAAGACCTGTTAGAGATTCACCAAAGCTCCGCCGACGACGACGTCTGTTCGGTGATCCAAAGGCATCGTTTGGAAGAGCTTGTTGAGGTCCACGCAATGCTCGCATGCGTTTCACGTGAAGCGCCCTGAAATCGGTGATTTCATGTTGGAGGAGAAATCCGGGGAATGACTCCTGAAGGTACGAATTTTTACGTCTTCACCTTGTTGTTGGTCCACATGACCTTACATACTTTTGGCGTTGATTTGATGCATGGATCGTCCGTACCATCGAATGCAAAGTCAGATATCGAAATTTATCGACGTATTCTTTCGCATTTTTGAGTGATACATGTATCGCATGTAGAAAATTATATCATTGTGATGCGGGCGGTGTGAGGATCACATGCGCATGCTTGAATTTTATCCACCCTTGAATTTTATTGTGGCTTGATTAACTCAAGCTAATAAACTCAAGAAGTATTAAATTGACGAGTGGGGTTGTGGCCTTAAAAAGCAAATTTATAGGATTTTTGGAATAATTACGATGAACATAGGGGGTGAGCGGGTAATCATGGAAGGCTGTATCGATACGATATCATTTCGATATCATGTCGATACGATATTTCGACGATATATCGGTGTTATATCGTCGAAATATCATCCATTTCAATGCACTTTTGTGAAGGAAATGCCTGAAAAGGTGGATATATCGCCATATCGATACCGATATCGGTCTCATCTCGATATCGATATATCAGTGATATATTGCCGATATATCGTGATATTTCCTGCCATGCGTGTAATTAACAAAGTTTATAGGGTTTATGGTGTAAAAATCCTTTGATTTTACATTTTGTATTTTATGTCAAGCGCATATGCACACTAATACTGATACATATTTTTGTATTTTACTTTAGTGTATATATATATATATACTACCAACCAAAAATATAAAAAGGATGAAATCAAGAAAACAAAAAGAATGAAGATAAAAAAGATCGTGTTAATAGGTATTGCATATATATGGTCACCACTCCCTCTTTTATATAGGACTTTTTTTGAGGAAAAAACGGGTGGCCTCCCAAGTCGGGACCCGCCTCACATAGTAACTCTTTTATATAGGACTTGAACTCAACAAATAAACTAGTATAAAAATAATAAAAAGTTAAAAACTCCTGTAGAGACTTATGTTATGATGTTATGTACCGTTTCTTATTTTCTGTTTAGTTTCTGGACTCTTATGTATTTTACCCATGGGGTCTCTCTCTCTATATAAGAGAGCCTAAGGTTTCTTGGAATAATAGATTACTCATTTTCTACGACATGGTATCATAGCCCAGGTTCTAACCCTAACCCTAGGGTTCTCCACCGCCGCCGGACCCTCTCTTCTGCCACTCTCTCTCCCGCCACCCCTCCCCTCCTCTGCTGGGCTCTATCTCCGCCGCCGCCAGGCCCCCCCACCCCACCCCCCCTCTCTCTCCGCTGAGCCCCTCCCTTCCGCCAGGGCCCCTCTCACCGCCGGGCCTCTCCTATCGCCACCAGGGCCCCTCCTATCGCCGTCAGGCCCCTTCTCTCACCGTCGGGCCCCTCCTCTCGTCGTCGGGCCCCGTCTCTCTCCTCCGCCGATCTACGCCCAAGGTAGGGGACCCTCACCGCCGGGCTCCCCTTCCTTCCACGCCGACGCCACCTCTTCCGCCGGTCGTTCTACCTTCATAGATTTGAGTGAGTAACGTCTACATATGCACTCAAATCCGATCAAGTCTTTGTAGACACCTGTTAGTTCTTCATCTACGGTGACATGTCAGAAAACAAAGTCGATATACCCTCCATAGGCGACTTCAAATGCCATGCGCCAATAGTCAAGATGGACGGGACAAACTATGAGCTCTGGGTGATGCAGTTCATGAGTCTCATGAAGTCAAACGGTAAGAAGCATATACTTACCGAGGATGAGCCGGCCGGCAGAGAAGACTGGGATATATGCCTCTTGGGAGGCTGATGATTCTTATGCCAAGGTTTGGCTGTCAGGCACACTGTCGATGGAGATTGCCAATGATGTCCTCCATCAGCCCACTGCCAAGGCAATGTGGGATATTCTGGCCGCTACATATTCTCAAGTGCGGAACGAGACCAAGATGTTACAGCTCCAGCATGATATATTCACGATGAAGTAGAATGAGCGGCCACTTCACTCGTTGTACACGTCCCTGAGAGGGATGTTCGAGAAACTATATAGTACCATACCACTCACGGCGACTCCAGAGCAACAGAAGACATTTCGGAATGCCACCATGGTGGGCGTACTACTTGCAGCGCTCGATCCTGAGTATGAGGCAGCCCGCTCCCAGATATTGGCCGATGTTGTTATTCCTCCTATGGAGGACGTTTACCGGAGGCTCAGTCGCATATCAGTTTCTTCCAGCACATCTACTCCACCCCCATCGGCGATGGCGGTATCGTGTGGAAGAGGTGGTCAGTCTTCTGGTCGTAAACGTGGATCCTGTGGACGAGGAGGTCGCTTTCGCCAGCCGTGTTCATTTTGCCATCGTACAGGCCACTCGGAGGATACATGCTACTCTAAGCATGGATTCCCAGCATCAGCGCGTGTAGCCGAGCATGTCGCGTCTCAGTCAGCATCCACTACAGATAACCGATTCGAAGAGCTTGTGGCACGTCTACGTGATATTATGCCTCAATCATCTACTGATTCTCCAGGTGGATCTTCAGATGTTGCTGCCACAGCTTCTGCTAGTTCGTCTGCCGTTGCCAGTACCTCAAGTAGTGCCACTTCCTTTACATCTTGTCATGATCTCTCTGATTAGATTATAGATTCTGGCGCCACCCATCATCTCTGCCGTAACAGAGAGAGACTTGAGTCCTACAGGGACATCCTATATGGCCACTCAGTGTTGATAGCAGATGGTACTCATTCCCCAATCGTTGGACAGGGGGAGGTTTCCTTATCACCTTCTATGCAACTACAGAATGTTCTACATGTTCCTGAGTTCTCCATGAATTTGTTATCTATTAGTCAAATTACGAAGGATTTGCACTATCGTGCTATATTTGACCCCTCATCTCTTATTTTTCAGGATATACTAACGGGCAGGGTGATTGGCTGTGGCTCTGAGCAGAATGGTCTCTATCGTCTGGTCTGGAACTCTTATGCCGGTGTCTCTTCTCATTCAGCCGGATTAGTCTCTCCGTACACCTAGCATCTTCGCTTTGGCCATCTCCCGCTCCAGAAAATGCGACATCTCTTGCCTCAGATCTCTCCTAGTTCGTCATTTCGCTGTGAAGCATGTCAGTTGGGAAAGCATCATCGGTCTAGCTTTCCTAGTCGTCAGAGTCGGAGCAGTAGCTCCCCGTTTGAGTTGTTTCACATTGATATTTGGGGTCCGAGTCGTGTACCTGATCATCAGGGACACAGGTTTTATCTAGTTGTGGTGGATGACTTTTCTCGTGTATCTTGGGTCTTTCTTTTAAAGAATAAATCTGAAGCAGGGGATGTTATTAAAAATTTGATTAATGAAGTGCAGAATGTTTTCTCTTCTATTGTCAAATATGTTCGTACAGATAATGCATTGGAATTCTGCACTTGTTCTCTCTCTCAGTTTCTTTCGTCGAAAGGTATTATTCACAAACCACATGTGCTTACACATCTCAATAGAATGATGTGGCAGAAAGAAAGCATCGTCACCTTCTTGACATCACTTGAACCCTTCTTATCCAGAGTTGTGCTCCTATCACTTTCTGGGGGGATGTTGTCCTTACAGCCTGCTACCTGATCAATCGCATGTCATTGTATGTCTTTGGTAAGAAAATTCCTCTTTCTGTCATTTTCCCTGATAAGGAATTATTCTCACTTACTCCTCGTGTCTTTGGTACTGTTGCGTTTTTTCATCACATATCTCCTGGACTTGACAAACTCTCTCCTAGAGCTGTCAAGTGTGTCTTTTTTGTAGGTTACTCTCGGACTCAGAAGGGTTATCGCTGCTGACCCCATAAACAAGAAATATTTCGTCAGTGCTGATGTCACATTTTTTGAGTCCGTTATGTACTTTTCCCCTGCAGGTGACAGGCTGGTCTCGTCCACTACCAACGATGATGTCTATGTTCCTCCTCCTCCTAGTTTGAGTTCACTTGAGTCCACTCCAGCTCCTGTTGCTACACCACAACCATCACTGCCTCCACCTCCACAACCACCTATTCCACCTTTACCTAAACTCTATACGCATCAGTCAGGTCCTACTCAGACTACACGTCAGGCATCCATCACGCCTCAGGTATGTTCAGATGGCATCACTAATGATGGGTCAGATATTGTACATGTGCAGGATTCTTCATTGCAGGAGGAGGCTACACCATCCAGTACAGTAGACGACGACCTTGATATTCCCATTGCTATTCGGAAGCAAAAACGGACTTGCGTGTCTTATCCTTTTGCTTCCCAGGTGTCCTTTCATCGCCTTACAGTCGGATTTCAGAGGTTTGTTGCGGATTTGTCTTCCATGGATATACCACGGACCTATCAAGAAGCTATGAAGATCGATTGCTGGCGACTGGCCATGGAAGAAGAGATGTGTGCTTTACAGTCTCGTGATATGTGGAGCTTGGTTAATGCTCCACCTGACACATCCATTGTTAGCTGCAAGTGGGTATTCACAGTTAAACACCATGCAGATGGCAGTTTTGATCGGTACAAGGCACGACTTGTTGCGAGAGGTTTCACACAAACCTATGGCGTGGACTATATGGATACATTTTCTCCAGTGGCTCGCCACTCTACTCTTCACATTCTTTTATCGGTTGTTGTGGTACATGACTGGACTATATCTCAACTTGATGTCAAGAATGCTTTTTGTATGGAGATCTGCAGGAGGAAGTCTACATGCAGCAGCCACCAGGGTTCACTGCTGAGGGGGAGAAGCATATGGTTTGTAGACTTCACAAGGCGATTTATGGTCTTAAACAGAGCCCAAGGGCATGGTTTCAGAAGCTTTCCCACCTAATTGAACGACAGGGGTTCAAAAGATCAAATGCGGATCACTCGTTGTTCATTCAGAAGACTTCTACAGGTACGGTTGTCATCATGGTCTATGTTGATGATATTCTGGTTACAAGAGATGATGTTCAAGGAGTAGAGGGGGCAAAAGCATTTCTGGGCCGTCAATTTGTCACGAAGGATCTTGGTACCCTAAGATACTTTATGGGGTTGGAATTTGCTAGGAATGCACAGGGTATGGTGATGACCCAAAGGAAATACATTACAGATTTCTTGATTGAAACAGGCATGGTTGGATGTAAACCATCGAGTACTCCTATGGATCCGAGCATGAAGGTATATGACAATGATACTGCAGAAGTAGACAAGAGAAGATACAGAGAGATGGTGGGTAAGCTCCTTTATATCATCATAACTCGACCCGATATTGCTTTTGCAGTAAGCCGGGTGAGTCAATTTATAGAGCAGCCAAGACAAGTTCATATGGATGCCATATACATTATACACGATACTGAGGTATCTAAAGTCTTCTCCAGGCCCAGGGTTGCTATTTCGAAAGAGCACAGATTTATTTATTTCAGCATGTGCAGACGCAGATTATGCAGAGTGCCCTAAGGATCGAAAGTCTACTTCAGGATCGCCGTCTTTGTTGGGAGCTCTCTAGTTTCTTGAAAAAGCAAGAAACAAACTGTTGTAGCAAGGTCCAGCACTGAATCTGAATATAGGGCCATGGCGCAAGCAAGCGCGGAGATGATGTGGATTCGAGCTGTGCTAGAAGATCTACATATAGTTGTACCTTTACCCATGCAGCTTCAATGTGACAATCATGCAGCATTGTTTATTGCCAACAATCCAGCATTTCATGAAAGAACAAAGCATATCAAAGTAGACTGCCACTACACGAGAGACATGATCCAGAGAGGCTTGATATCTACATCTCACGTTAGCTCAGGGGATCAGACTGCTGACATATTTACCAAGCCGCTGCTCAGAGAACCCTTTCAGAGATGTTCTTCCAAGCTGAGCATGATAGACATCTATGCTCCACCTTGAGGGGGAGTGTAGAGACTTATGTTACCGTTTCTTATTTTCTGTTTAGTTTCTGGACTCTTATGTATTTTACCCATGGGGTCTCTCTCTATATAAGAGAGCCTAGGGTTTCTTGGAATAATAGATTACTCATTTTCTACAACAACTCCCTCTAAAATACAATAAAAATAAAAATAAAATTTAGATACATGTACTTGTATTTTCACCAAAAATTGTAACTCTACATGAGAATCGATTCAGATTTTGATATGTTCGTGAAAGTAGTCGAAGAATCATTTCCTACAACTTTTGTGTTTTAAGTTTTTTGAGAATTGGCCCGTAGCATGGTGCTTTCACTCAATCATTGCTTTTAACTTTATAGGGAGGTGACACATGCCCCCCCCCTCCTTCCTCCTCTAGCAACTCCTACATACAGGTTCTAATGTCGTCATCGGTCACCTTTCCCCTACCTCGCACATTCACCACACCTCATGAGACCACTTATCCTTTAACTAAAGTTGGAGCCCATGCATCGAGCTTCCTCGTGAGGTGTGAATAGGGTTCTTAGTTGAATTGAATCATTCAAATTCGATGAGGATTTGTTCGATAAAAATTCTAAAAAAGTTCGATTCGAAATCAAATGAAATGAAATGAATTTGAATCTAACTTGTGGATTAGATTCCTAAATGAATCGAACTGGATTCGAACAGAATTCGTTCGATAAGAATTCGATTCAATACGATATTTATATACATAATTATATGTATATATGTATCCATGTATATATGCATAGTACATACATATACATGCATATAATACATACATATTTACATACATACATGTAACAACCACTCTGGGTTGATTAGGATCTTTTCTGAATATCCTTGTGCAAGGAATTATAGCATAGTTACATCAAAAGGTTGACATGCATTTATCTGAATTCATATGTAAGTAAATAGATAAAGAAAAGAATATATGAATATGTATTAAAAATTTTACTACATTTAATTTACATTGAAAATTTTAGCATTTTCATTATATCACTAAGCATAACATGTGCAAGCAACTAAGATACTCTCAAACCAACTTACTACAGTGAATAAGTGGTTAATTTTAAACTTATAATCATATCTAGGCTCCATTGATATCATGTCCAGCATTCACTGCCATAATTTCCATACTTCCACGCTACACCGACGTGACTTGTCAATGCGTGACATGTATATGCAACATTAGGCCCTTTTAATGAGACCCAATCCCTTTTATTTCCTCTTTATAACTAAGTTCAAGTGGTTTGACTACAAAATATGTTATGAGTTAGAGATACGGGTCCTTCATGCATCGATTATACAAAACATCCAAGTTCTTGTCTTTACTTCTTATTTTAGCCTAGTGATAGTCGCTTAGATTTGAGTCACTTTGTATAAGTACAATAATCAATCTTAGCATGCTTTTTAAAAATTTTCAGTCATTAAGAGGATACAAAGCATTTTAAAGCATACCCAATTTAATATGTGTATATATGTATGTATAATCCTATTAGTTAAAGAATAAATATTGAATATAAAAAAAGAGTAAAAAAATATCGGTCATAAAATCTAATAGAAAAGATCAAATGTTTAAGACTGTTATTCTAAATCCTCACCCCCACATTTATTTTCATGTTCTCACATTCCTTGCACTGCCTTTTCCATTTCCCCCTTTCATTATCTACAAAAGATCATAAAAATCCATGATAGGTTATGGTGGTCTTTCTCCAAGCACGTGAAAAATGATGGTTTACTACTTCAAGTTCCTCCTTAATATTTGTTGTGATTCAAATTTTATCTAGATATATCTCCTTTGCTTTTTTGTTGTTTTAGTTTTCCTTGCATGGCAATCCATGATGTTTATCATCGTCCAAGGTGGCATTCATCATTACATGAGTAATATACAAGTTCTTCTCATCATAATGTAAGTTGCTCCTTCGTACATTGAAATTTCATCTATTTCATTTTCATGGCTTAGTTTTGATATTGAAGATCCCCATGTATAATGAAGAGGATTTATCTTACTATGTTATTTTTTTATTATTCCCATTATTTCAAATAATAATATTAATTTGTATCAACTTTCTATATAAGTTTGATCTTATCTTGCTTTAACATGCAATGGTACTTATAATGTGTTTAGCTTTTTCGTCAATGATATTTTATCTATTTGGTAGGCTCGTATAATTATATTGTATTTATACATTTCCTCATCATAGAAAAAAGAGTATGTTTAGATTGTAAAAGATATATAATAATTGTAAATATTAGGTACTTTTATCTACTGTCTTCTATAGGTTTGATATTTTCCTTGGTTTTATAGCTTTTTCAACTTATTTAGTAATATACTTTCAAAATTAGAATTACACAATAAATTATTTATATTATATTATTCTTCATATAATATTATATATACGTTCTAAAACATCAATTAACATTTCAAATTCGAAATAGAATGAATCGAATTTGAGTATTCGAAACTCACTTGTCTATATATTAGATCGTCTTAGCTAAACTTAACATCCTCGAGTTCGACTTTGGACTTAAGTAAAAAAGACACCGCATTCAATTGAGATCATTTAATGTGATTTTTGATCCGATCGGTTGCCAAGTGTACAACAACCGATGGGAGAATGGGGCGAGAGCGGGGGCGTGGTCTGGGGAGGGGGAAGTCTTCGCGAGTTTAGCGCGAGGTTTGCAGGGCTGGGGTGGAGCGGGCTGCTCGGTCTCGGGCTCCGGGCGAAGCAGGGGAGGCAAGGTCGGCTGTGGTGCGGGGGGAGGGGGCTCGCAGGGAATGCAGTTGGCGTGGTTCTCGCTGGTGACGTCGGGGGGCCTGGCGAAGAGGCATGCTGGGTTGCGGTCACCCATCGAAAGCATGGGCGCAGGTGCTTCCGGTGCGGGGGGCGGGGGCACATCGCCCTAGACTGTGCTTTGCCTCCCTCATGTTTCTCGTGTGGCCGCCCGGGCCACCGGCAGGCTGTCTGCCCATTGCATCTCCGTGGGGTTGGGGACCACCGGGTGAGGGTTGAGAGGGTGGCTGGGAGTGCGACAGTGTCATTGCCTGTGGGAGGGGTGGGGTGCGGGTCCGGCGGTCTGGGCGGCGGCGGGGTTGGTGTGCAGGGCTCAGGTGCGGTGGTTGGCGCGGTGGATGTCGTGCGGGGCTCGGGCGCGGTGGATGGGCCCAGGCGGTTGCTGGTCGGGGTCCTGTTCGGAGAAGATTGCGCCTCCTCTGCAGTTGACCTCCTTCGCGAACTCTCTCTTCTCTTCGGCGGAGAGTTTCGCGACGATGTTGTCCCTCTCGGGACGGGTCGCTTCTGTGCCAGAGGGCTTTCTAAGGCTCAGTTTGACTTGCTTCTGGTCGCGGGTTCGTCGGGGCCTGTCCTCTGGAGGCCCCTGCGGTTTGCTGACGGCGCGGCGCCGTGTTCGGAGTTTCGGGTCGCGCAGGTGTGGGGAGCTCCTTTCATGTATCGCATTGTTCGTGCGCTGGGGCCAGTGCTTGGGCATTTGGGCGCGGTTTTGCAGCTGCTCGATGACGGCTCCTCTCCTGGTAGCGATCCGGCGGTGACGTCCCTTCTTTTGGAGTGCCACCCATGGGCGCCTAGGGAGTCGGGCGCGGAGTTGGCGGTGGGCAGATTCTCCTTCGAGCTTCAGGTGGTTCTCCTGGACCTCCCGCAGCTCCCGAGGCGGCCGGGGCTCGTCGGCAGTCGGCCCGCATCGTCGCCCGGGGTCGACGCTTCGGTTGGCGGCGTCTCGTGCGGTGGAAGAGGGAGAGTCGCCTCGTGGAGAGGCGCGGCTTGGTTTCCTGGGGGCAGCCCTGGCTTTTCGTCTCCTCCTGTTGAGGCGGTTGTACTTCCGCTGGGCCCCACGGGCGGGGGGGGGGGGGGCGACGTTCCATTGGACCCCACTGGGGGGTTATTTCGAGATGGCTTTTGGCGTCGCTTTGGAGCGTGGTCAGCGGCGGGCCCACTATTAAGATTTCTTCGGGGGTACCCCTTCCGGGTCCCTCCCTTTCTGCGGCCGGTCTCGTGGGGTTGGGATGCGTGCGCCTCCCGCACATCCAGTCTTTCTCCTGACCGGGGGTGCCTCCATCTGCTTTGGATTTTTTAGAGCTCGGCCTCGGTGTGGGGGCCTCAGCCGCTGGGTCCATGGAGGCCACTCCTTGCGGTCCGGAGCCACGTCCTTCCTCTCCACATGGTGAGGTCCCGGCCAAGGGGCGTGCCTCAGTCTTCGGGGATGTTGGCAGCAGGCATGCGGGTGTTTCGACGACGCAGGTGGCGGCCGCGGAGGCGGGTGATGGCGCGGCCTCCGCCCCTTGCAGTGGGAGGAGGGAGGGTCGGGCAGGGAAGAGATATCGAAGGAGGAGTCGGTCTCGGGTGGGAGCTGCAACCCCGGTCTCCGATCTGAAGCGTGAGGTGGCGAGAGCGGCAGGGGCGATCGCTCTGGGGTTGGGGCCTGCGGCTGGTTCGGAATAAAGGTTCTCTCGTGGAACGTCAGGGGACTGGGGGACCCGGACAAGAGGAGGGCTATGGGGTCAAGGTTTCTGGAGTCAGGGTGTAATGTAGTTATGTTACAGGAGACCAAGTTCTCTGCGGTTTCTAGCTTGGACTGGCGCTCCTTCGGGGCGGGCTCTTTGTCCGACTTCGGAGTGATCGGGGTCGTTGGCTCGGCTAGAGGTATACTTGTTGCTTGGAAGGGCTCCACGCTTGTGCAGCGTGGGGAGCTGAGGGACACGCATGTCCTCATTGTGCTCCTGGAGTCCCTCCCCACAGGGGTGACGTTGGCGCTCTCTTGTGTTTACAGCCCTTGTCAGGGCTCTGAGAGGGAGCGGTTATGGGAGGACCTACGCGGCGCGAGGGAGGTTTCCTGGGTGTCCCCTGGCTTGTCGGGGGGACTTCAACGTCACCTTGCTTTCGTCAGATCGGCCGAGGCTGCGGGACGGTCAGGATCCCGGCTCCGACGCTTTCGTCGAGGTGGTGCACTCGCTGGAACTGGAGGTCTTGGATGCATCGAGGACCAAGTACACTTGACGTAACGCCAACTCGAGGTCGTGCATCGACCGGTTCCTGGTGCCGTCCGAACTGTTAAAGCTATTCCCGCTTTCTTTTGCCACGGCCAAGCCCCGCACTTGGTCCGATCGCACGCCATCCTATGGGACTCGGGGGGGTCATGCGCCTGCTCGGGGGTTCTTCCGCTACGAGAGGGCGTGGCTGCTTGAGGATGGGTTCAGGGATTTGGTGGCTTCGCATTGGGCTTCTATTCAGGTGGAGGGCATGGCCACGGCGCGGCTCGTGCAAAAGCTGGACTCCTTAAGGTCCAGGCTATGCGCTATCAAGAGGGAGTCCAGGGAGGCCCGTCGCGCGGCTCGGGCGGCGGCCGAGGAGGTGGTGACTATGCTGGACACGTTGGAGGACGAACGCCCCCTGCTTGGGGACGAGCTCAGGGAGCGGTCTGATGCTCAGAGGCAGATCTGTGAGGAGGACAGGAAGAGGACTATCGAATGGAGGCAGCGTCCAGGCTCAGGTGGCTCAAAGAGGGAGACGCAAACACGGCTTTCTTCCATAGAGTAGCCAGTGGGCGGCGGAGGGAAAACTTCATTAGATCCATGCTTGTCGATGGGGAGATGGTTGAGGGGAACAGGGCCCTTGGGAAGGCGATTGCTGACTACTTTTATAGGTTCTCCACAAGGGGGACCTGCAGGCACTGGAGGTGGTCGGGTTTGGGGGCGGAGCGTCTCTCTGACACTCACGCTGCTAGCCTGACGCTCTCTATCACAGCGGAGGAGTTAAAGGCGATAGTTTGGAATCTCAACGGCGATGGCGCTCCTGACCCTGATGGATTCCCGGTATCCTTCTACAAGGATTTCTGGGACTTGGTTGGCAGCGATGTGCTAGAGGTGGTGGTGTAATGCTGCCATGGTAATGCAGACTTCGAGAGGTTGAACAAGGCGCTTATTGTTCTTCTCCCCAAGAGGCCCGGGCGGGGAGGATCGAGGATTACCAACCAATTGCGATCTCCAATGCTTTATACCTAATTGTCGCCAAGGTTTTCGCGACCAGACTAAGCAGGGTCGCCTCTGGACGAAATGCATATTGAGAGCCAGCATCAGGGCATACGAGCTAGGATGTCTGCCGCGATGGCGAGAGGGCTGGCCCTGCCTCACCCCCCTCTGCGGCTGAAGGAAGTCCTCCCTCTTGGCCTCCCATTCATGAGGACGATTTGATACACTGGACTGGCGCTTTCTCTAGACGGCGTTGCATAGGAGGGGCTTTCCCGATACCTGGATCTCCTGGATGAAGCGGTGCATGACTACGGCCTCCATGTCCGTCCTCATGAATGGGAGGCCAGAGGGCGGCTTCCTTCAGCCGCAGAGGGGGGTGAGGCAGGGGTGCCCTCTCGCCCCCCCTTCTCTTCATCATCGCGGCAGACATCCTAGCTCGTATGGTGGAGGGAGTTCGACGGGCGGGGCTTATGCAGGGCTACTCGAAAGATGGCATTTCGATCCCACTTTCGCAGTACGCTGACGACACCATTTTCTTCATCGAGGGGGCCCTGAGGAGGCCAAGGGGATGGCGGCCACACTCGAGTTTTTCAATGAAATGTCCGAGCTGGTGCAAAACAACAGTAAATCCAAGTTGGTTCCGGTTTGCATGGACAGGGAGTCGGCAAATCTCTGTGGCTCCGCGTTGAGTACAGATTGTTCTGATTTCCCCATTCACTACCTGAGCTGCCATTGAGTACGGGGAGATCTAAGATGGCGGATTGACTCCCTTTCGTTGAGAAGGTTGAGGGGCGGCTCGTAGGCTGGAAGGTATCGGTCCTGTCTAGGGGGGTTGCCTGGTGCTCTTGAAGGCGGTGCTCTCCGCCATGCCGGTGTACTACTCCTCCACGAGGCTCATGCCTGGGGGCATTCGGAGGAGGCTGGAGAGTCTGATGCGGAGGTTTCTTTGGGGCAGGAACGAGCAGGGGCCCGGGATGAACCTGGTGAGCTGGGAGGACATTACCTTGAGGAAGTGTGAGGGAGGGCTCAGGATCTACCGGTTGCATGAGCTGAACAAGGCATTACTGCTGAAGTGGGTAGCCAGGATTTGGGGCAGCGAGGAGTACCTCACCTGCAACCTCCTCAGGAGAATCTACGGCGTCAGGGTGGAGTCGCTCAGGGGGGTGGCAGCGTTTACCATGGGCAGGAGAAAGCCCTCCCCTTTCTGGAGGGTCGTCCTCTCTCTCTCTCTGTCGACTTCTGGACACTTTTCTGTCCCATCATTGGGGATGGGCTCAGCTTTACCTTCAAGGAGGATGACTGGACGGGCGGGGGCCCTCTCTCTCTGCGTTCCTCGTCTCTTTGCCCTGGCTGCGGACAGAGAGGCTTCGGTCACCTCGTGCTGGGTGGATGGGAATTGGATGTCGCCTTTCGATCAAACTTTTCCGACCGGCATCTTGACAAGTTCCTGCAGCTGCTCAACGCTCTTCGGAGATCGATGGGCCCTCCTCGGGTCGTGACCACTGGGTGTGGCGTGGCGGCCCCTTCTCGGTGAGAAGGGCTTACTCGATGATTTGCATACCCCTCCCTCCCCCTCGACGGAGCTGGTGCGGGATTGTGCCTTCATCTGGGGGCTGGGCCTTCCAACGAGAATTGCCTTCTTTTTTTGGTTGTTCAGGAGGAGGAGGCTGATGACGCGGGACCGATGCGCTAGACTCCTCGGGTTTGTCTCTAACAGGTGCTTACTCTGTGAGGGGGGATCGAGACCCCGGATCATCTCTTCTTCTCATGCCTGTCCATGTTACCTGTTTGGGAGGACCCGGGGCTGGAGTGGATCGGCAGAATAGGGTTGAGGACTTCTGCGATGTGCTATTCACGGTCAGGCTTCGGCCGAGGGGGGAGTTGCTGCGGCCTCTGGCCTTGGTGTGGTCTATATGGTTGTCCAGGAATGAGCTGTTGTTTTCTAATCATAGGTTTTACAAGGAAAATGTTTGTACCTGTGCGTTAGGAGTGGTGCGCTCGTGGCTGGCTTAGAGCTCCTCTTTTCTTTCCTGTACTCTTCTCGTTGCTTTTAGCTTTCTATAATTTAAGGGGCGAACACCTAAGAGTGTATCCCTCATTTTCTGGCTTCAAAAAAAAGTGTACAACAACCATGGTATGAAAAAACTAGCCTCGAGGCGATCAAGGCGGTCCTTTTTAGCCTCATGGCGTACGCCTCGGTCCAGTCCAGTGAAGTGTGTGTCTCAGGAGGGTGAGGCGGTTGAGGCATTTTACGAGGCATTTTTGAGATATTTTTTATGATTTTGATGGTGTACTTGGTAGTTTGAGAAGCTTATAAATACATGCTTCTTTAGTATAATGATTATACAAGATAAATGCCTAAATCTATTGTTTCTTTCATACTCATAACTTCATTTTTACTATTAATTGTGTCCTACTATTTCGCAAACTCTTACTAGTTCTCTTTTAGTGAATGAATTCATAAATATCAAATCCAACAATACTCGTAAACTTAATGAGCTTTGCAATATATCAAGCAAAACAAAATAGATAGTGTTCACGATTTATCATGCTGCCATATATTATATGTTTGACATATAACATAAATTTCTTCAACGTATACTTAATCGTACTTTTAATTACAGCAATATTTCAAAGGTTTGCTCGAAATGGATAGGATTCATGGTTTCTCATGCGGCCATCTATTATATGTTAGACACATAATATAAATTTCTTCGACGTATATTTAATCGTACTTTTAATTACAACAATATTTCAATGATAGATATGTATTGTTCTTTCACAACATTTGTAGACAATAATTTCCTCTTTGATTGGATGAAAATGTGTAAAAAGGGATATGATGTTGTTGTATCTTCTATTTTGATGTTCTTATATTTATATTTCATCATATTTTATAGTGTTAAGTATTATATATTGGGCAAAGAAAATAATTATAGTTTTCTTCAAATTTTTCTCTGTAAACTAAGGCTTACGCCTCGCCTCGATTCCGAGGAAAACGTCTCGTTCCGCCTTTCATTTTTTCAAACTTTGACATCAACCGACCACTCATTGTGTAATCGGAATTCGAGCTTTTCATCACCCGAATTTCATCTCCCAAGA
>JAZKJV010001321.1:160280-267008 GCA_037367405.1 Ottelia alismoides
CAATATCCGCTTACCGTATTCGAAAAATTATTGGATACGGATATCCGTATCCGAATATTAATCAAATATGGATATGGGTTTTAAAAAATTTCCAGATACAGACACAGATATGATAATGGCTTGAATATCTGGATCCGGACCCGGATATCCGAATAATATTTAATACTATTTTATTATATTACTTAATATAATATAAGCCACAATCCACTATTATATTAGTATTATATATTATAAAATACAATAACTAATGATATTAATAAACTTTCGTTTGTTTGACGATGGGCACTTCAAAAAGTTACGAAACCATGTCCCCATTTTTGCTTCTGGTCAAGAACTCATGTCACCTTCACATTCCCTTTTGTCATTATGCAACTTATTTTTCATTGTTATTTTTTCTAAAATCATTATGAACTTTGAAAAACAATCAATTTGCATTCGTATGTAGTCTTTATTCAATATGTATTCAGATTCCATGTTTATTGGATCCATATTTGGATTTCACTCTTTATTCTATTCGTATTTGGATTAGCTCTTTATTCGATCTATGTTTGGGTCCACTCTTTTTCCAATCCGTATTCGGATTCCATAAATATCCTATTCGGATTTGTATCTGTATTTTTAAGAATATAGTTTCCTTAATGCAAATCCGAATCATATATGTATCTGTATTCTTATACGATAGAGGTGAAGTGAATATGGATATGGAAATAGGCATATCTGATTCGTATCGGATCCATTTTCATCCATAATCTATTTCCACTTTCTTCTTTTACTGTAATCAGGAGTTATACCGATCCCGAATCAATTACAATTGAGTAGATTATTTTTCATTTTTATTTACCTTATGCACCTCATGATTATGCTAGCATGGACCATTTTTTAAGATAATATTCTATTTTTTAAAAATACAACTTACCTTCACTAAAAAGCAAGGTTTTAAAAATAAGATCGGACATTAAATTAGCCAGTCTTCGATTTGATCCAACCAGGTTAAACCAATGGTCCAAATCGGTTGGACCAGGGATGATGTCAGCATGACATCATCATTCTTATCGACTCAGAAAAAATCGGACCGTGCTTAATTTATTGGTCCGACCGGTCCAACCGGCTAAAATAATCGATAAAATTGGATACATATATGTAATTTAAAATGTCAAATCTTTCAATAGAATAATACGATTGTCTGTTTGAGTAAAACTCTACAAAAAGGGTAGTCACATTTTATAGCATTATATATAAATATAATACTGTAATAATTTATTTTTAGTTGCTTCTAGAAGATTACTCTAAGAAAGTAATGGCACAAGTTATATTCCAAAAAAGAGAGGGACATAACTGAAATTGCATAAGCTAAAGGGCACAAGTGATAAAAACTCTATTATTTCATTATTTAAACCTTTATTTTTTTAATATATGAAACCATCAAAACTGGGTCAATCCGGATCAACCCAGTCCAACCTTCCAGGTCAACCTAGTCCGACCTCTAGACGACCCGATTTTTTATTTCCTTTTTTCAAAAAAATAATTACATAAAACCGGCTGAACCGACTGGGTTGGGACTGATTCCCAGTCCAACTGATCCAACCGGCCGGTCCGATTTGATTTTTTAAACCATGCTAACAAGTGTTAAATCCTTGGAGACCTCACGTTGACTTTTAGAACTCCATTGCCATATAAGCTCAAAAGGTATTGCATCTAGCACCAATAAAGTGGGCATTGGGAGTTGGGTCTCCAAATATTGAGCATCCCAACTTTTTATAGGGGCAAAACAGCACCTCATGAGTGAGTGTTGGGGCTATGTGGTTGCACGCCACTAGAGGCCAACATGTGGGGGGAGGATGACCCTTCACTTCCTTTCACAATAAGGGACAAGTGCTCACCTCCATTTGTAGCCCTTTGCTTCCCACTTTGAGAGGAGGAGGATAGATATAAGTCACATGTGTTGCTATATGCTATAGTATACATCACATATTAACTAATTTAAGATTTGAATATATTAGAATATCAAAAAATGAATGGACTAAAATTTAAAAACAATTGGATCTTAAATGTCACAAATAAAGAAATTACTGCATACTTTTATACAAATATGCCATGATCTAGTTATTAATTGTAACATGGATTCATGCATACAATTGTTGTTTTTGACATATTTATAAAAGTAGCAATGTAGCATAATCTAGGTACGTTTGTGTAAGAAGGTTAAACTTATAAGGATAAGTAAGTTGGAAAAAAATATTGGGGGTCTGTTTCAAAATCAAATGTTTATAGATGCATATGGTAACATCTTGTTTGCGAAGGAAAACCCTCGCAGACACCTGACCTGAATGTCACTGTTAATTACTTGTAACACGATTTAGAGGTGGGTTTTTTTATTGATTTGTACAGAGACTTGGGTTATTTGATTTGGATTGAATTTAATTTGGATTGAAAAATATCACCTATCCTAAAATCAGAATAAAATTAGGTCAAAATATTTGGATGATCGGTTTGCATTAATATGGAGTATGCACCCAGATGCATGTAAGTTTATATGCACCTATGTCCTTAACTTCCACTTTTTGAAATGAAACTTTGGGGTATTGCTTAAAATGACAAGTGGAATATGTGTTTTAAATTTCATTTAAAATATGTTAGGATTGGAGTCAAATTAAGATTAGGAATCCTAATGAGATTGGACTCCTAATAGTAGTTGAGTTGTATTTTATTTAAAATTTTTGTGAAAATAAGACTATGGGATTGTATTTGAGCTATATAAAGAGGATGTGGAGGCATTGTCTCTACAGTCTACACCACAGTAAGAACAATATAAGCCCTAGAGAGAAAGGGGAGAGGAAGAGAAGAGAGGAAGAGAGCGAGGGAACGCAGAGAGTTGTACTCGTTCTTCTTTTGGTGATGTTTCTTCTCCGGTTGTCGCGAGAAGTGACCCACCATCGTTATACCTAGTTGTTCTTTTTTCATGTGCTTTTGTCTTTGCTATACCATCTTTTTTTACCTTATTCACTCAAGTGGTGGGAGTTCAGGAGAACCTCTTTCAAAATTACGTTGTCTATCGCCGGCTCCTATACAATTTATCTGATCATCATCGAATAGATCCCTCTTGTTACAGCAAGGACTAGCAGAAGATCCATGCTCATATCTAGTCACTTGGGTCACTATACCGTGGGGTCCCCTTATGATTCACGAATAGTTTTTTTTTACATGGGTAAACTGCAATGATGCCCCCTTGGAGGGATATCCAAGGCGTGAGCTTTCTGACGTGTTGTACAGTTTGGTGCTTTTGGGTTAAAAAGTAAAAAAAACACACATCCTGTCCTTGGATAGTAATTGTTGACACCCCCCCCCCCCCCCCAATGAATACAAAGCATTCAACTTTTTGTGTTGTACTACTCTGACTTATGCTTCCGTATAATTTACCCAATATTTTTCTTAGGCAAATTTAAGTAACATACGAGTCAAATATTCTCTTGGTGTGGATATATTTATCTTTTAACTTTCACTATTATCTTATCCTACCAATACCAAAAAAAAAAGTCAAACGAAAGGTATCCATATCTTGTACATAAAAGTGAAAGGACGGGATAGAAAGATTATTTCTTCCTCGCATCCTACCCAAAAAAAAGTTAAATAAATGTAATTACCTTAATTGTCACAATAAAGAAAATTCTCCCTACGTTATTCCACTAAACAATCATATCATTCTTCAATAGAAAAATAAGAACTCGTAATCGTTGTAATTTAGGATTTTTTTGCATCCGACCCTTTCAAATTTTGCCAAAGAAAATTATACTCCTACTTGTTTCATATATTGCATGACGATCTTTACAAAAGAAATAATATTTCTACTAAGGACTAACATACAATAAATTTTTGCTTTTCATCGACTTCGTGACATCATTCCCTCATTCGATCTCAGTTGCTTCTCTAGAGAGGATAACATCCCTCAAAGGCTCAAAATATTTCGACGATTGTTTTTTAGCAAAATAACTGAGGATATAGAGGGAAATTTGACATGATTGATAGAAAAAAAGATAATTTTTCGATGTCTTCAAGGTGATAATGCTCAAGATTTTCTCCTTGTTATTCCTAAGACGGATTTGGCATGTACATGTCGCCAGTGGAGTATCGCAGTATCCTTAAATTCTGTCTCATTATTCCTGTATTTCCAGCTCATGAAATATGCCCAATTTACCATAAGGCATGCCTAAACACTTCTAAGGATCGTGCAATTCATTGCAGGGAGCTTCTGGGTTTTAAGTATAGACATGATCTTGTTAGAGACGTTTTATTTGATGTACTTAGACGTGCACATGTCGCTGCTAAGAAAGAAGTGTATGTGAACTTTTTAGCTGATCCTCAAGAGGTAAGATCCACTCTTAGAGCAGCTGATATTTTGATTTTTGGATGGATCGGAAAAAAACATGCTTGTGTAGACAAGAGTTTCATCGCTGGTGGGGTTGAAGAGCGGGACCTTCACAGCAGGGCATGCTATCCTTAAAGATGCATCAACAAAAGTAGTGAAGCACGAGAAAGTGCACATTGAGAATCAACATGCATTCATCCCTTTTGATTTTGATACTTTTAGATTTAGCACCAGAAGCTGTGGAGCTTTTGAAAAGGGTCCAAAAATCATGAGAAGTAATGTTATGGCTCCTAATTTTATGCATGTAGTGTTTATAAGGATTGATTTTGCAATTCAAAAAGTAGTAGCGGCATAGCTTATTGTTCGCTTGACTCCTATTTCGATGCAATGTGAAAGACCAGGTTATATTGTTTTGATAAAGATATACACCTTGAAAACTTATGTAATTACATATTTTTACACTTGTAAATCTTTTATTTGCTACAAAGGGAAAAGGGTACTTCCTCTTTCTTGTCCTGTTCCGCCTAAGCATGAGTACCCTGATATGGAGCGACAAAGGAATAATGAATAAATGGCTAGTTATATTATAGTGGTTTTGATATAAATGGACATGATTTTTAGGGGTCATGTTGTGATAATGATCACTTAAAATTTAATTCAAAATAATAATCCATAACCGGGAGATCAAATAAAACAAGCGGTGGAGCCCAAGCACGTGCCGGTAGGAGGGGACCGGCGCTGGTGTGGTCCCTCCGAGGTCACGTGATGGGACCTGCACCCGCCGGATCACGTGATGCTATTAATGGATAAGTAAAAGGGATATATTTATTTCGTGGATAGTAAATAATCTGTGTGGGACACATCCCCATTCCGGGAAACGGAACAGAAATAAGTATCTATTCCGATCTTAGCAAAGGAATACTCGGGATTAGTATTATCTGATGTTGCCCATTGATCGATCATGAGGGTGTGGATCCCACGGTCTATCCACCTTCCTCTTCCTCTTTCTAAGCCCTTGCAAGTTGTACCTTTAGGTTTAAAAATCTTATTGTATATAATTTAAAGGCGTGAGTGGGAATTATTTATTGTCCTTGTATCATTGGATGGATTTTTGTCTTTTGCAGCGTGGAAAAAACCAACAATTGTCATAAGAACGACATGCATATTAAAAAGTAAAATTTACTTATTTTCTTATTGTTTAATATATAATAATTTATTATTTCTTAGCACATTCAAAATTCTGAATCTAATGTATTTAATGTAAAGTTTAGTATAATATAACATTGACAATGCAAAAAAGACATTTACACCCATAACCCTGAGTAGTATCGTAATTACCCCAGGAACTCTCAATAATCACGAATTACACTGAAGACCCTGAGTAATTGCTCCGTTTTACACACATGACCTTTCGTTAGCTTGGTTCGTTAACTCAACTAGATAGTTGAGTTAATATAACCAATCTGCAATCTAACGGTTGTGATTAGCGAAAAATAAGAAAAAGAAAAAGAAAGGAATGAGAGGAAAAGGTGGGTGACGAGAAAGAGGAGGCTTCCATCCAGGCGGGCGGTGAGGTCTTTCACGACAGGGGTAGGTAGCGAGTGGGGGTTTGCGAGCTCCGAACTCCCCTGGGGGGAGGTTGCGAGCTCCGAACTGGGTGGGGGGGGGGCGGAGAGGAAGGGGGAGTGAATATGGGACATGTTTGGGAGGGAAGCGATTCTGGAGGCGTCAGATACCAAACTGGGAATGGACTTCGACGACCACCAAATGAAGCAACTTCTGGTTGTGGGTTTATGGTGCGCCCACCCCGACTTCCATTGTCGTCCACCACATGACTTCATTCACTGGCAATGCCGTGGATTCTGTGGGTGTGACCTCGCCTTTTTTTTTTCTTTGAACGTTTCAAGTCGTGGTCGTTTGCAGATATCTTACGTCCTTGCATTTGTAATGGTGGATCACATAACTAATATAAGAATAAAGGTTTCTCGTTACTAATAATTATAGTAATATATTGGTGATCTACAGAATGGCATCATGTTATAAATAAGTTGTGTTTTGATCTACAGAATGGCATCATGTTATAAATAAATTGTGTTTTGATCTACAGAATGACATCATGTTATAAATATGATGTGTTTTGAAGGGTAAAATTGTCAATATATAACTTTTTCCGTTAGAGTTGATGGAAAACTAAGACGGAACTTGGCACAGGATTATGCCGCGTAAAGGTTAAGCATTATTTAAGGTCTTCGATGTAATTCACGATTATCGAGGGTTCCTAGGGTAATTACGAAACTACTCGGGATTATGGGTGTAAATATCCCTAAAAAAATTACATATAGACAAAATATATATCTACTTTTATCTATTTTTATTTTTTACACAATATACCAGGCCTATATCTCCAAGGCCCGTCTACTTAACGAGCAGGCCGACGAGCAGGTCAGATCAAGCCATACTATGTGGCTTGTGTTATTGCCCGACCCATTTAGGAGCTGGTCTTATAGACCCCCGGCCCACTATCAACTCTAGCCCCGATCTAAAACTGTGATTTTAAAAAAACCAAAATCCTTATTATTTTATTTTTTTTAAATTTGGCATGAGGAGTACTATATAATGGTCTCGGATCAATTCTGTCAAAATTGTGTTGTATAACTGTAATTTACGCTACGATATTGGCTTGTATTAAATTCCTCGTCAAGTAAATTGACATATTTTGCTCGTTTTGGTAAAATGATATGTAATTTATTTTTGCTGTGAGATGCATATGCAACGCTAATCTCGTGATGATGTGCGTTACTCCTGGCTGTAAGAGCACAAACAAACATCACAGGGAACTTTGAACAGGAGGAATAATCGGGTGGGTTTACATTCGGCGCAACCCACCCGGGAGATATGGAAGAAGAAGAAGAAGAAGAAGAGACGGGCAAAGTGAACCTATGTAAGATGGAGCGATTTGGCAGAGAACTAAGCATGATTTGCTAATTACGTAGATTTTGTTGATATGAATACCTCTACCTAGGGTGGAGCATGGGCTGGGCTCGGGCCGGGCCCAACCTAGCTCAGCCCAGGCCCATTTAAGAAATCGGGCCCACGGGCCGAGCCTAGGCCCGCTCACTTTTCATGAACTAGGCCCAAGCCCGAGCCCAACCCGATACAAGATGGGTCGGGCCTGGGTCGGACCGGCCTACGAATCCCACAAAAGTTGGGCAATAACCTATCTTACATATTTACAACTTCAATTTTCGGAGGATTGGATTTGGAGGATTTTTTTAGCATTTGTAATAGTTTATTACAAGCACAATATAATTTTATAATTCCAATTTTTGGATCTCCTCTCGAATGGGAGGAGTTGTGGGGGATATGGCCGAATAGATTAGATAGAATTTTTGAAATGAGGGGTCGGGCCTGGTTGGGCTCATGGGTCGGGCCTGGATTCGGGCCGGTCCCTGGGCTTCGGGTTCGGGCACGCTCAAGCCCGAGCCCGGCCCGATTTGATAAATGGGCCAAAATAGCGGCCCAAGCCCGCCCATTTAGAAAGTGAGATCGCGCTTGGGTCGGGCTTAAGTGGTCCAGGGAGCGGGCTGAGTAGGGCCGGGCCGGACCCATGCTCCACCGTACCTCTACCAGCAGACTCCTTGCAGTTGAAGGTGTTTTTCTTACCTTCTGACTCGAATCAATAGCAGGAAAATAGCTCAGAGCAACAGAGGATAATGAACAGAATGACCGAAAGGATGTCACGAAGTTGGGCTGCCGAGGGATTACCCGCAGCCGCAGAAGCTGCCTAACATGCTACTGTTGGGAAAATGAAAGAACTTGTTTATTCCACCAGACCTAGGCTCTCTTATATAGAAGAGTAGCTTATGGGTAAATTACATAAAGAGTCCAACATGAAAGAAAAATAACCAAATAGATACATAAGAGAATAATATATATCTACACTCCCCCTCAAGATGGAGCATAGATATCAATCATGCTCAGCTTGGACGCATACTTCTGAAACGGGCCTCGTAGTATTGCCTTAGTAAAAATGTCTGTCGTTTGATTCTCTGAACTAACATGGGATGTAGCAATGAATCCCTTCTAAATCATGTCACGTATAAAGTGACAGTCAACTTCAATGTGCTTGGTTTGTTCATGGAATGCCGGATTATTTGCAATGAACAAGGATGTCTGATTGTCACATTCCAAAGCCATAGGAAGTGAGACTTCTATATGTAAATCTGTAAGCACAGACTTTACCCACATCATTTCCGTGTTGACCTGGGTCATAGCCCTATATTCAGATTCAGCGCTAGACCTTGTCACAACAGTTTGTTTCTTGCTCCTCCATGAGACTAGAGAATCTCCAACATATACAGAAAACCCAGAGGTGGACTTCCTGTCCTTGGGACACCCTGCGTAATCTGCATCTGCACAGGCTGAGATAGTAATCACCTTGCCTTTCTTAAACAGTAAACCCGCACCTGGAGATGACTTGAGGTACCTGAGTATCATATATATGGCATCCATGTGTACCTGACATGGTTGCTCCATGAACTGGCTCACTCGACTCACAGCAAAGGATATATCGGGCCTAGTAATATTGACATAAAGAAGTTTGCCCACCAGTTCTCTATATCTTCTCCTATCCACCTCCTATGTATCATCATCATATAACTTCATACTAAGATCCATAGGTGTGGTAGCAGGTCGGCAACCAAGCATTAATGTTTCACTCAACATGTCAGTGACATATTTCCTCTGAGACATTACCAACCCATAAGGGTTTCTGGCAAACTTCAGTCCCAGAAAATATCTAAAAACTCCAAGGTCCTTGGTAACAAATTCACGACCCAACATTTTTTTCGCCTCCTTTCTTCCCTGTTCATCATCCCCTGTAATCAGAATGTCGTCTACATAGACCATGATTGCAATAATACCTCTGGAAGTCTTTCGTACAAACAAGGAATGATCAGCATTAAAACGTTTGTATCCTTGTTTCTCAAAGAGATCTGAGAGCTTCTGAAACCACGCTCTGGGGCTCTGCTTAAGGCCATAAATAGCCTTATGAAGTCTGTACACCTTAGGATACTCTCCCTCAACAGCAAAATCAAGTGGTTGTTGCATGTAGACTTCCTCATGTAAGTTACCATATAAAAACGCATTCTTCACATCCAACTGGTATAGCGGCCAATCACGAGTAGCCGCAACAGAAAGCAGGATCCGTAGAGTGGAATGGCGGGCCACCAGTGACAATGTATCAAGATAATCCACCCCATATGTCTATGTAAAGCCACAAGCAACAAGACGAGCCTTGTATCTGTCAATACTGCCATCTGCATTCTACTTGACTGTAAATACCCACTTGCAGCTCACTGGAGACGCATCAGCAGAGGTGCAGGAACCAGACTCCAAGTTCCTCTAGACTGAAGAGCTGTCATTTCTTCCTCCATGGCTAGACGCCATCTACTATCCTTCAGTGTGTCTTGGTAATTCCGTGGAATAGCCATTGCTGACAATGCGACGACGAAATTCCTGAAATCTCCAGTTAGGCGATCAAATGACACGGAAGCTGCTAAAGGAGCTCCGCGGAGCTCCGCTTCGACTTTCGTAGAGCAATAGGAACATCTAAATCATTTGTGTCCTTGCCTGGCCTCTGTAACACATCCTGCTCAGAAAAATCATCAGATCCATCGATGGTAATATCTTCCGAACATACCTTAGGCGAGCTAGGTGATGAGCGATGACCATGAGCTGAAGCAGGCCTACGGGTATAATGAAATGGTAATGGTGAAACAGGTATAGTGACAGGAGGTGTAGAAGATGGTAACGGTTCTAGAGGTGGTGGTGGTGGTGGTGTTGATGATGGTGGTGGTGGTGGTGGTGGTGGTGACATGTAAATGGCATCAGCATTAGCAGGGGGTATCAACTGATCACCTGACGTTGAGAACTACATAATAGATTCAAAAAATGTAACATCAGCACTGACAAGGTACCGCCTTCATAATGGATCATAACACTTGTACCCCTTCTGAGTTCTGGAGTACCCAACAAAGACACACTTGACAGCCCTAGGAGAGAGCTTGTCATTCCCGGGAGACAACTGGTGGACAAAGCGACCGAATCGAACACACGAGGAGTAAGGGAGAACAATTCTTTTTCAGGGAAGATAAGGGAGAAAGGGATCTTCTCACCTAGAACAGATGACGGCATACGATTGATTGGGTAACATGTTGTAAGAACAGCATCACCCCAGAAAGAGTGAGGAGCATGACTCTGTATAAGAAGCGACCTGATTACATCCAGTAAATGGCGATGTTTCCTTTCAGCGACCCCATTCTGTTGGGAGGTATAAGCACAGGATGTCTGGTGGATGATCCCTTGGGATGAGAAGTAACTAGATAGGACATGAGTACACAATTCCAGTGCATTATCACTTCTCACAATTTTAACAGATGCAGAAAAAACATTACGAATCTCATTAAGAAAACTGATGATAATATTCCCTGCTTCAGAGTTATTCTTTAACAAAAATAACCATGACACACGAGAGAAATCATCCACAATAACTATATAAAACATGTGTCCATGATGATCAGGAACACGACTCGGACCCCAGATATCAACGTGAAACAACTCAAACTTGGAGGTACTACTCCGACACTGACGACCGGGAAAGGTAGACCGGTGATGTTTTCCCAACTGGCATGCCTCACATTGAATAGACGTGTGAGGCGAAACCTGAGGTAACACACGACGTAGTTTCTGAAGCGGTAGATGTCCGAAGCGCAGGTGCCATAGCAGAGGAGAGATGGTTCCAGTAGGTAGAGATGAGGTTCCAGCAAAAGGAGTCTGACTGAGGCGATAGAGGCCTCCTCGCTCATAGCCACGCCCAATCACGTTGCCTGTAAGGATGTCCTGAAAAACAAGAGAAGATGGATCAAAGATCGCCCGACACTATAAATCCTTTATAATTTGACTGATAGACAACAAATTCATTGAAAAATCATGTGCGTGTAACACATTCTTGGGATGCATAGATGATGTCAGTCTAATATCCCCCTGACCAGTAATCGGGGAATGTGTACCATTAGCCATGACCACTGTTCGACCTGGAGAGATCTGTCTGTACCCTATAAGTAGACTTTGATCGCCACATAGGTTATGTGTGGCGTCAGAGTCCATAATCCATGCTAAAGTATCTGATCCACTACTAGTAAATGCAAATGTGCTACCTGATGCGCTAGTAGATGCAAAGGCGGATGCGGCAACATCAGAGTGGTTCTCCGCAGTGGGTGCTGGACCAGATGGAGGGATGATGCCCCTTAGACGGGCGACAAGATCATCAAAGCGTTGATCCAAAGAAGAAGCAGATGGAGGCTCGATCTGCTCAGCGACTCGTGCAGATGCTGCAAATCCATGCTTAGAGTAGCATGTGTCTTCGGTATGTCCAGTGCGATGGTCATAAGTACACGTTGGTCGAACACGGCCTCCTCTGCCACGAGGGCCACGGCCACGGGCCTAATGATGGTGACCTCCACGACCTCGATTGGCAGTCATGGCTGAAGCAGTCTGATTCGTAGTCGTAGAAGGAACAATGATACGACTCAGTCTGTGAAAGGCTTCCTCTATAGGAGGAATAGTAGAATCCGCCAAGATCTGGGACAGTGCTGCCTCATACTCAGGATCAAGGGCAGCGAGGAAAACTCCTACCATAGTAGCATTCCGGTAGGTCTTCTGTTGCTCTGGTGTGGCTGTTAGGGGCATAAAGCTATAAAGCTTTTCAAACATTCCTCGTAAAGATGTGTACAGTGAGTGTAGAGGACGTCCATTCTGCTTGATAGTAAATATGTCATGCTGGAGTTGCAGAATCTTTGTCTCATTCTTTGCTTGAGAATATGTAGCAGCCAGAATATCCCACATTGCTTTGGTTGTGGGCTGATGAAGAATGTCATTGGCAATCTCGATTGCCAGAGTTCCAAATAGCCATACTTTGGCATATGCATCATCTGCCTCCCATGAGGCATTAACTCCAGTCTTCTCAGCAGGCTCTTCTTCAGTACGAATGTGTTTCTTACTGGTTGACTTCATCATATTCATGAATTGCATAGCCCACAGTTCATAATTCGAACCATCCATCTTCACAATCGGTGCTGGACCTCGGAAGGCACCTATGGATGGAATATTTGCCTTGCTTTCTGACATATTGTTAACAGAAAACTGGGGTGGTAGACTGAAGATATGATCGTCTACACGGACATAAACGGGTTTAGTTATCAAGTCTTTTAGACGATCAAACGCACGAGAAACCCACGAAGATCACACGCGTGTGGTGGCGCACAGGATCACGCGAGCGCACGTGAAGGCGCAACACGCATAGGCGCGCACAGGGGCACCCAGGCGCAGGCGAAAGTGCGTCGATGCACGCGAAGGTCGTGCGCTGAAGCACGCGGTGGCGCACAGTGATGCGCAGTCGTGCGCAGAGGCACGCGGCGCTGCTGCAGCGGGTGCGCGGAGGCGCGATGATGCGCAGTTGTGCGCAGAGGCGCGTGGCGCTACTGCAGCGGGTGCGCGGAGGCGCGGTGATGCGCAGGCGGATGCGCGGAGGCGTGCGGCGTGCGTGGAGGCGTGGAGACTTGAGGGTAAGGTTAGGGTTTGGCTCAAGAACTCCGGTCTAGGACCGTCTCTCTGATACCATGTTGGAAAAATGAAAGAACTTGTTTATTCCACCAGCCCTAGGCTCTCTTATATAGGAGAGTAGCATATGGATAAATTACATAAAGAGTCCAACAGGAAAGAAAAATAACCAAAGAGATAAATAAGAGAATAATATATATCTTCAGCTACAAAATGCAAACATTAAGAGATTATAAAACAAAGTGTTTGACTTTATCAACCAAATTAAATCGTGGATATAATACAACAGGTATAGACTAACAAAATACAGATTGAAAACAAAGCACCGAACCTCGGGTTTTAACGCTATGAAGTTGGAGACTCTGGGATCGCGTCTAGGGACTGCTATTTCTACGGCAGGCGCTGCTTGAAGAGCTCCGCAGAAGGGTGCAGGCTTTATTGTTCTGTTGATGCTGATATCTGATGTCAATGCGCATTTGTATTAAGATGGACGAAATCCTGAGACCAGTAGCTAATGTGTTATAAGCTTGACGTCCTCTCATAATGGGACCAAATTCGTCACTTCATAATAGCTATTTGTCCATAAAAATGGCAGATACAAATCATCACAAAACCCCCAAAAAAGGAACAGCTGCATCACTGCAAGCAAGCAATTACCAGAAAAGTAGCATTCACAGCTGAACAGAACACTTTTCTCATTCATGATCACATGGCGTATTAGTAACTGGATGCAAGATGCCATGACTGACGTCTTCGATAATTTAAAGGGAATAATCTAAATCATATAAATACAGTGAATGTGCACAGAAAAGGTAGGAATATAAAAGGGCAATCCGGGATGCCTCAGGAACAGTATATGAGATCATATAAGGAAAATATATATTCTGCTGACAAATATTCATCTCATCCTTTTTACACGCTAAAATAATACGATGCAAATTTCATCACAAGGATAATCGGGGACATATCTATTGTGGTGATGAACGACTCCGATTTATATTTGCCAATTGGTCCTAACCGGGAAAGTAGAGGGAAGGCCTGTGAAAAGCAAACAAGCCAAACAAGTTTAGATACTCCGAGGGCAAATTAAATACAAGATATTACCAAGCAACCATCCTTGAAAGATGTACATTTTGAGCAAATTGACAACCAAGAAATAAGTCACTCGGGATCCAATCTCAATAGAGTGTGGATTTTTATCTTCAAAGAATTCAAAGAGTGTTGTAAGAAAAAAAAAGCAAGCGAAGAAAGCCATAAGATTAAGGATTTGTCTGAAACTCATCCTGCATCACATAAACATTTTGATCTTCAAAGAATGAGCAAGACTTGATCATCCATTCTTGAATGGCGATAATGTTTAATAAGCCCATAAAAATGGCCTATTGGTTGAAATATATGAGTTCTTACCCTTAAGACCAAGGCTCTAATAAAGCCAATTACCTTCCTTTCAAGAAAACTTTTGTTTGTGGAGAAACAATAATGCAGATCATAGGTAACGATTATAATTTTATGGAAAAGGTCAGAATTATGTTTCCTTGAACAACCAAATGGGGGACTTATAAAAATAAAAGCACAAGAAACTTGGTGTCAAAGGATCATCGTAAGGATGGATGTGAGTGATTAGGAATAATTTTTATGATCACGTTCAAATTTATTTTTTTAAAGAAAAATCAAAGTGTTTTTGTTAGATGCAACATCTTCATGTTTGGATGCAGGAAAGACGTTGAGGGATAGATGATCAGCAAAATGATAGAGAAAGTGGAATGTGAGACAAGCTACATTAGAAAGTAGAGTGACAAGTGACACAGATAAGCGAAAAGTGACCACCAACTTATATAAAGTATGACATTATCCTTTATCAGGTGGAGGTATCACGCAACAAAACATCCCATTAATGGATACATGCTATACATTTTAGGTCCCTTCAAACCCCAGATTTATTGTTCTTCAAAATGAAATCAAACCTAAATTACATACGCATGATTAAACAGGTCACCTTATTACAATGCCATCTCTTTTTGAAGCTCCGCAAGCTCGTCTTCTTCAGCAGTTTGTCTCTGTGGAAGAGGGCGTGCCGGTACTCTACTTGGAACAACTGGAGCCGCTGGTGCAGTAATAGCAGGTTGGAGAAGTTGTTCCTCCAACTCGGCTCCCTCCAATTCTTCAAGTTCTGCTTCTAGTTCATCCTGCATCATGAGAAAGGTAGTGTTCTAAACTTGATGGCTGTCAACCAGGCAGAATAGAGTAAAAGAAAAGCACTTGCCTCGTCAAAGTCAGCTGCAATTCCAAGAGGAGCAGACAACGCTTCCTGGATCTGTTTCATGTTCTCAGTCTGTTCATTAATTTCATCCATGGTCTTGTCCACATCATCAATATTACTGCATCAAATACCAATTATCGGTACCACAAAATTAGAGTTAGTACATTTGACCAATAGCACAACAATGTGGATAGAAGTTACTACTGGTCAGACCATAACTACAGCAAGTAATGGAATTCCGAAAATGAATAACCAGCACAAATAGTAATTCAATAAAATGGTTAGTGATTAGGGAACAAAATTCTTACGTAGCTTTCTGCATAGCTTTCATAGCCGCTGCTCCAGTTCTTAATGCATCAACAGTTTCTGTTGTTGCTTTGGCACCTTCTAACATGATCATCTGTTAATAAAAGCATAGACAGCATTATATTTCTGAACAAAAATTGTAACAAGTCAATATGAAAGAGGCATGTCATCAAAAACATGTGTATAATACGAAGTGAATAACCAGTATGATGAAATTTCAAAGTGACACTCAAATTTTGTAAGCAGTCACTAAGTAGTAACTAGAGAATCTACCTGATCATGAATTCGCAGTTGGAAATTTCCAAGTTGTTCCACCTGCTGTTCATATAGCCTCTTCCTCTTCAAGCATTGTATGGCAGCTGACACAGAGTGAGCAATACAAGAACAAGATCATTAATTGCCCGGAAAATATGGTTAAACCATGATTAACAGGCATATCGAAGACATGTATAGCTTGCAGCATTGCACACTCCAAAACTACTTTTTGCTTTAAGAACATTTTTTTGAAGGCCAAAAGATGGTGAAGAGATTAATGTCTGTAAAATACATTGCAACCCATACTTGCAAAAATAAGCACAAACTGTCCTTAAATTTTTCCCATTTTCCAGATCATAAATCTTGAAACATGGAAGATGCCTTGAGAGTCTCTTGCAACCTAGAGGTGTTGCTAAACCTGCATTTGGTAAAAAGCTCCCTGAAAGGAAGTTGATGCAGTTGTTGATTAAGCTGAGTGATGTAACCGTAGGATAATCAAAAAATTCACATAGCATGCTGGGTAGGCCTGCCGTTTTTTCCCAAAAGATAGTACATCGAATTGCTGAAAATTATAATAGAGGCTGTAAGTGTAGGCAACCAAACAATCCCATCCACGTGAGTTTATACAGTAATCACAGAATGAGCTTTGGCATCTTTTTTTTTTGAAGCCAGCTTTGGCATCTTTTTTTGCTATAAAAATATTTTAAATGGTATTCCAATCAAAAGGAGAAAAAAGCAAAGGACTAGACAATCTTTTGTCAGCATAATTGTAGTCATTGTCATACATTCACTTCAATGAATATTCTACCATTCGAAGGAATAATTGTACCAAGCTAGGAGTTGGTCTAATTATTACTATACATGGTCAGGGTGTTCCATGCACTCCTGTTAATTATCAAAGGACTGGAAGCCAGGTCAGTTGATCCAACATTTTCTTGAATGTGCACTATTAGAAGGAGCGCGCACACCAAGCCCAGTATTTTGACAAATTCCTATATATGGCCACCTAATTTCGATGACTGGAGGGGCTACATAACAAGTCACGGACCAATTTATCAGCGTTAAATTACATAATTGTTTATAATGGTCTTCTTCCATTACTTACCTTTTATTTATTGTTGCGGCGGAATATCAGTTTTAAGAACTCTAACCTCATTATAAAGATACAGTGGGAGGAAGTAGAATTAAAATCTTTCCCCGCAATAGTTCGTCATTATTTATAATTAGGAATATATTTAGAATAACTATATTCACTTAAAACATTAGAAAAATCATACAACGTTATTTTAGCTTTGGTGAGTTATTTATTATAATGTAATCAATATATATTCCCTGCCCAGACAATCTTTGACAGGCATGCAATTAAGACGTTTTCTTAAAAGTAATTTTGTTCTATTTATAATATCATTTGACCACCATCTGTTATGGCATCTTGGTAGTAGCTGTATTAAACATCATATTATATAATTTATTTCAGTTTCAATGAGTTATTAATTATAACATAATCAATGTATATTCCTTGCCCGGACAATCTTTAAGAGGCATGCAATTGAGACCTTATTTAGAAGTAACTATGTTCTATTTATAATGTGTTTTTATCGCCATCTGTTATGACTTCTAGCTAGCTGGTGTTATTAAAATAACATTTTATAGAATTCATTAGTTTTTAGTATTTGTTTAACAGACATGTCAAGTTTATGCAGGATAACCAACCTACAAAGATTTTTTGCCTCCAAACTGATCTAAGTTGTGTCATTCTGAGCCTATATCTAGAAAGGTTGGATCGCTCTTAATAATTATCTTCAAACATCTTTGTACCCGACCCCTCTTGAGAAGGTTCTTCTTCTAACTTTGCGCACCTCTAAATCAAGGTATTGGACAGCCTTCTTTCAACATGCCCAAACCACCTTCACTCAATTCTATATTCTTTGATCATGCCTGTAGTTAACAGTCCAGCATTCAGTAACACAAGGCAGCGGATTTTGAGGTAAACTCTATAGTTTTTTAGGAAAAAAGTTCTATAGTTATCTTTTATTTTTGATGGGTTAACTTCCTATTGCAAAGAACACGGAGGATAATCATCATCATTGAACTCGAATTTAGATATTATCATTTATTCTGCTTGGTCAAAAATCCATACAACATGAACCTCCATCCATTGTTGCATCCACTAAGATCATTCTCTGCTACATTTATTAAATTTTATAGACAACAAATGATTGCCAAAAACGATGACAACATGCTACATGTGTGCTGCAAAATTTCTGCTGCTCTCTTAATCTAGGGATCAATTCCAGATTACTAAACAATAGTTATAGTCACAACCACAGCAGTTTTCTTACAAACATCAACACCCAACCATCATCCGTTTCTCACTCCAAAGATATGCATAATATCCATCCTTCTATGTCTCGAGATTGATGGCCATAATTAGCATTGGTCAGGGCCTTCAGGCCCAACAGCTGATAATGGAATAGAAGGCAAAATGGCAGGATCAAGTACAGGTCAATGACAATTAGGATTAGGAACCAGCAAAAGCGAAGTCAAAGTTGTTCGGAAGGTCATGAATCAGATCAAACTGGGGTGGTAATGGAATTTAAGACCAATGTATTCATGTGGATATTTTTAGGGAAAAGGGTGAAGTGCCAAGAAGAGACCAAAAAAACTTTATATTCACGGGTAAACGTATAACAATTACATGGACCGGGACTCCCAAACAACCCTGCTGTGCTCCATTACATTCTCAATGTAGAAGTTGTAGAACCTTTCACCCTGAAAGATCGCATGGCCGACAAGATGGCCACAGCAACCCCCCACCCCGTGACTCCGATTCACCCCCATTGCCGGTCACTAGAAACCCAGAACATAGCCAGTTCTTTCTAAAATTATAGAAATTGAATTCGAATCATAATTCAAAATGACTTGTCAAACTGATTTCAAATTTCATTTGTACTTATTTTTGAAATAAATTTCTGTGTTTCACTTTGAACACTTCGAATTAGAAATATTAAATTGAGTTTAACTATGCTTACTTAATATATTGTTATAAATATATTAGGTAATGAATACTACAAAGTCTAAAATATATTGTTATAAATCAATCTTGCATCCTTAATAAACACCTCAAATACATAAAAGAAATTTTAAGATCGAAATATTTATAACTATAAATTTAAATAGAAAACTAAGTTTAACATGCTAGGTTTTTAAAAATGAAACGTGGACCAAGGTGCCTATAAGTGAGGCAAGACATAAAGCCTTGAGGTGGTCAAGGAGTAAGCCTAAGTACTTTTTTTGAAAGGAGAGTAAACCTCACTTTCTTCAAGAATTATCGAACTTATAATTTACATGTATATAAAGACGCACATAACTATAATTTAAAGCAAATCTTTGTAACTATTAAATCCATTAAGGGTTGAAAGATCAATTCTCATTGTTGCTCATTTATAATTATAAGATAATTAGAAGTTTGATAATTCACAAATAAACCATTTTCGAACATCATAACATTGGTTGAGATAGCATATTAAACAAAAAATGATAAAAAGAGAGTAAATGCTTTCCTTAGATAAGTAATGTATCAAAGTAGAATCTCTAAATATCCCGCACATAAGATACAATAAATCACATCAGCAAATATTCTACTGAACAAAGATGATGAAAAGGAAGGAATGTTTTCCGTTTTCGACAAGACAGGAATTATCATACAGAGAAATTTGATATAACACTTATTTATATTATAAAAACAAACACAAATAGAGACCCTCATAATATTTCATGCTCGCAAATGCACACCTTCATTCTTGGGTCAGCAGACTCTGAACATGTCCTCCTACTTCACTAAGCAAGTATCTTACACCCTCCCTCTATCGCCTTCCATAGGAATTTCCATCTAATAGCCCTATTTACCAACTTTTCCACATTTGATAGCAGATTAAACACAAACATGTAGAGCAGAGGGATAGTTGTGAGCACCAAGCTCAAATAAGATGTCCCTCTTTAGATAGGAACTTTGCCTCCAAGCAGTGTTACAGACGTTGGTATTCGGTATTCGGTCGAAGGTGTCATTGAATAGAGAATAATTGGTATTCGGACGACTATTCGGAATTATTCGGTTTTGTATATTTTAATTATGTTTCATTTAAAATGATTTTTAATACATATATTCTTATATATGTATACATATATTATCATCAATCAAGGAGAATCCAGAATAGAAGTATCCATTAACCACATACATATGCAAAGCTTTGACATTTTTGATAATATCATGACAAATGATAATTCTTGAGAATTTAAAAAAAATAAAAAAATCCAGCAGTTAACTACGGTCGGTCGAATAGTCAATCAGTCGACCGAATAATCGGACCGATTATTGGCCGACTAAAGGTTATTCAGTTGGAGACCCCCCCCCTCATAGTCAGACCGAATAGTTGGCCAACTATTGCAACACTGCCTCCAATCTCTTCACCCCTGATCCCCAACCGTCGTACAAATCTGACTCTCAACATGTCCATGTAAGTCATTGATAGTTTAACATGTCCATTGACTACGACAACTTCATTAGATGTAACCTCTTGATCCTCCGAACCGAACGTTAAAAAAGCAAGCGTCTATTTATAGATCTACAACTGTGAAGCTGCCCATAAAACGCAACCGGGACTTTGACCCACCAAGCATGTAGCTCCATGCCCAGTGAAGCACATCATGTCAACAGCATATTAAAGCAACAAAACTTAGTAGGCCTTAGGAGGTCATGGTTTAAACCCATCAAACAAGCCCGCTTAGAGCATAGTGACATAGCTGACCAATAATTCTTCCACCATCATGAACAACATGGGAGCCAACCGGTGCCCATGTCTCAACCCCTTCACATTTGTACTAAACCTCCTTCTGGTTGCATGTTTACCAAAACTACCAAAAAACATTGTCATGGCACACAACTTCATCCAAGTAAACTACATGACTAGGAAGCCTCTCTACTTCAATGTGCTCCACAGAAAAGGCCAATCAAGTGTATTGTACGCTTTCATATGATCAACCTTCGACATGAAGCCTTTCACTTTTTGTCCCAATCTGAGACCAAGGAAGGCCGTATCGATACCGTTTTGATCCGCCCGGAAATGTATATATCGGGATATATCGTCGATATCGGTGGAAATGTCGGAAATGGCTCAAAAAAGCCATTTTTTATCATTTTTTTCAAAAATTAAGATCATTCACGATATTAAAACAACAAATAACTTACAAATACACACTTATGTCATACATATCGGTCATTTATAACCCATATATCGCACATATCGGTCATATCAAACATATCATTGTTAATGTTTATTCGTGACCCATAGATATTAGAAATGGATTTCATTCAAGTTCTTATAAGTTATAACATTTAATAAATTACAAATATACAATTAGATGACATATAGATCATTTGTGAAGACTATGATCCTTATATTGCACATATCGATCATATCGAACATATTGCCGGTACTGTTAGTTGTTGAGCTATATATATTAAACATGGAGTTCATCCAAGTTCTTATATCACTAAATAACTTACAAATATACTCTTAGATCACATGTATCGGTCATCTATGAAGCTTATATCGCATATATCGATCATTTTGAACATATCGATATTAATATTGATTCTTGACTTAGAGATATCTTTTTTTTTGAAGAACTGACATAGAAATTGGAAATGGATTTCATTCAAGTTCTTTACAACATGAAATAACTTGCAAATATACTCCCAAGTTGAAGAACCATTGTATGTACCATCATGTCGCACCATACCCTACCAGTACAGGGGGCTAAGGGGCCCAGGTTGGCCCCTGCTTGCGGGGATGCGAGGGCAGCACCCCCGACCCGAAACAAAATATATATAAACCATTGTGTGTTTTAATACTAGATGTAGCTAGATAAGTGTTTTAATACTAGGTGTAGCTAGATAAGTAGTGGAATCAATCTTGCATGAATAACAGCATTGATGTATAGAGATATCGATCGATATCCTCCATTTTGTACTAAAACCAGCCGTTTTTTACTGATATGAGCCGATATTGGCGATATATAACCGATATCCCTGTAAAAGGATATACTAGGGGATTTCGATACCCCTTCTCTGTCGAAACAGATATATCAGTGATATATCGCCGATACGACCTTCTATGTCTGAGACCATTTTTCTAGTCTCTACAAAGTAGTACAGTAGAGAATGCCCCTTGACGAACATGGATTGAACAAGGCTCATCAGAGCTCCCCAACCACATCGCATCCACAATGTCAGGATCTGTGTGATGACCAAGTAAATAGCATTCGATTGTATAATCCATTAGTATTTTTCCATTCAACTTGGAGACTCCCACTAGACCAAAAAGAAGAGGCAGAAATAAGTCAACCGCTCCATAAAGTTCTCCCTTAAAACCCAACCGTGAATTTATTAGGAATTGTTGACACCACCTACTTTAAACTTCCCATTACTACTTTGACCCTTTATAGTGATCGACCTGACAAGGTTCTCATGTTGCTCCAAAGATAACACATTGTCCACACCTCACGTTGTCGCTTTGATACCGTCATGCAGAAGAACATCAATTTGATGTCTTCGTCTCCAAGCCATAGTTGTCTAATTATCTTCCTCTAATATACTTCCTCATCGTGTTCTCGTCCTTAATGACCTCAGTGAATCCCCTTCTCATTTCCTCCTAAGCGATCAGATTCCTGCATTTTCCTTGCCCACCAGCTCCACCTCTCATTAAACTTCTCACCTCCTGTGTTCCTTCGACTCGTTCAGAGCCTTCTTTTTTTGAGGGTGTAGCCCCAAAAATTGAGCTCACCGCTATTTTATTCCAAAAGGATGTGATCACAAGATTATACGATTATAAGATTACACACCCACAACAGCACCAAGAAACTAGATAACGCGCTACTCCATAAAGCTAGCAAAGCTCTACAGTGGCCCAGCACCCTCTCAGAAATGAAAGGAAGGCCTTTGAAGATTTTCTCATTTTTAGCACACCAAATGGCCCACAGGATGGTGAAAAGACGAGTCGCATCCTCCTGATAACTGTCACAAGCCGTCCTAATCGAGCTCCAATATATCGCAATGTTCTCTGGGTGCAACCACGGCATCGTCGTCTACTCCCACACCATGGTCGATGTCCCGCATCCGAACAAGATATGCTCATAGTCCTCCTGCTCAAGACCGCATCTGTCACATGTGGAATCCTCGCTTCCCAGTAGTATCACCCTGTGTACCTTGGAGAGCAACCACTCGTGTCTCGCCAACCACAGAACGATCTTGATCCGCATAGGAACTCTTCTAGCCCAAATAATTATGTAATCCCATACATTATCCTCCTGCAAACCCGCAAGTTGCCCAATGAACTCTCTGTATACCTTCTTCACCAAGAACCTCCCTTCCTTCCACTCGAAATGGTCCCTGTCCTCATTGGGGGCCACCAGCAACTGTCAGTTCCCTCATGAGTGCCACGATCCCATCGCATCTCTGGTCTGACAGCATCAAAGTGAAAGATGGGCACCAAAAGCCCTCCACCCACACCTCACACACCTTAGCCCCTTGTCCCTTGCAATTGCGAAAAGTCGTGGGTACTTCACAGCTCACACTGAACGTACACATCCCTATCCAATCATCCAACCAGAAAGTAAAGTCACACCCATCCCCCAGCACCGGTCTCATCAACCCAGCTCCTGAGAGATACTCACCAACCCCCTCCAAAGCGACGACAACATTCTGCATGTCACAACGCTCCACGAATATCCAACCCCATAAATGCTCCTCATCATTGTGCAAATCAGGTCATCGGACTTCCCCCATAACCTTAGGGCACACTTGCCAGCAAGGCCTTATTCATTAGCTCTAAATCTCAGACCCCCATGCTTTCCTCCCTCTTCGACCTCGTGACTGTGTCCCAGTCCACCAGGTGCACTCCCTCCCTCATGTCGCCCGTCCGACAAAAAGAATCGCTTCATCAGCCCCCCAACCTCTTCCGCACCTCCACAGGCATCAACCTCATTGAGAAGAAGAAGAACGAGATGGCAGATAGGACATGCTTGAGGAGCACCAGCTTTCCCCCCTTTGAGAGCGTTTTGTTCTTCCAACTCATCAACTTACTCTCCAGTCTGTCAATCACTACCCTTCAGTCTGTCGCCCGTAGTCGTCCTGCAACTAGAGGTAGCCCCAATTATGTGGTTGGAAGCGACCCCTCCAGACAGCGTAAAACATAACAGAGCTCACGGGTCTCCAGCGTCGCCCCGAACATGAAGACCTTGAACGTGTCTCTGTTCAGCTTCAAGCCCGCGATCTCCTCAAAGATATCCATAATGCACGAGGCATTTCTTGCATGCTCCGGGTCCCCATCAATGAACAAGATCGTGTCGTCAGCGTGCTGCAGAATGGGGATTGATATACCGTCCCTCATGTACCCAGCGCAAAACATGTCCCTCGTCGCCAGTCTCATCATCACTGCCAGTGCATCCGCCACAATAACAAAGAGGAGAGGTGACAGAGGGCACCCCTGTTGTACCCCCCGCTGCAGCTGGAAGAACCCCCCCCCCTCCGGTCTTCCATTTACCAACACCAAATAGGATGTCGTAGTGATGCATCTCTTCACCCAACGAATCCACTTATATGGGAACTCTCTCTTTTGTAGAGACCGCCACAAGAAGCCAATCAACACAGTAGTACGCCTTCGAGAAATCTACCTTCCAAAAGACCCCCTTCTGCTTCTCCCTCTTCCAATCCAGCACCAGCTCCGATGCCAGCACCCAAGAGTCTGCCATTTGGCTGCCCGAGACAAAGGAAGTCTACTCTGTGGAGATGATTTCCCTCAGGATACCTCGTAAACAGTTCGCCGGCATTTTGGCAACAATCAGATAGATGGCATTGGACAATGCGATAGGCCTACTCCACTCATGCGGCCCCCTCTTGCTTGGGCAGCAGAAAAATTAGCGCCTTGTTCAGGCACTCAAATCCTTAGTTTCCCACCTCGAACTCCCGCAGAACGCCAACACTTCCAGCTTGACACACTCACAAAATTCCCTGAAGAAGTACATCGAAAAACCGTCAGACCCCGAGGTCCCATCTGCATTCAACTGCCACAGAGCCCATCGGGCCTCCTCCTCCGAGATTGACACCACCAGAGCCTCAGCCTCATGGGGGAAATAAACCAAACCCCCCGCCCTCGCCACCCCAGCCAGCCCCCCTCACTCTTCTTAAGAAAGTGACGAAGTGAGACTTTAATCGCCTCCCTATCTCTGTCACCCGTCTCATGCACTCCTCCTATCTCTATACTCATTATGAAGTTCTGCCGCCTTCTGTCATTGGGCATGGAGCGAAAGAACCGCGTATTATTGTCCCCTTCCTTCAACCACTTCCGCCTTGATCTCTGCCTCTGCTCGACCTTCTTTTTACTATCCTCCAGCCGTACCTAGTTCAAAATAATACATCTCTCCTCAACCTCATGCAGTTGCAGCTCCCGCGAGCCTTCCGCATCTAGGAAAGAGATGACTTCCTGTGTTACCGCCTTCACTTGCTGCCTTTGCTCATGGTTACCCCTCTTGAACTCAATCAACCACTTACGCACTAACGTGAGCTTTTCAACCAAAACCGTCGAAGCTGGCCCCTCCAATTGCACGCTCTACCGAAAACCCACCATAATGTCATGGAAACCCTCCTACATTAGCCAGTCCTGCTCAAAACTGAAGAAGGGTCTCGATCTTCCTCCTCCCCGGAGGACCAAATAATCGGGTTGTGATCAAAGTGAGCTCGGCGCAGAGCCCACACGGTCGCCAAGGGAAAGGACATTGTCGCTTCCTAGGACAGCAAGAAGCGGTGGCATTTCTCCAAGTGTAGCGACACCAACCAACATCAAAAAATTGCAGCCACGCATCAGATATGATTTGCCTCAGCTCTGCCGAGCCCGCATCCGCCCCTGCATCAGAGCCTTCTTGTATTAGATCAAGAAGAAGCACTCGTTAGGGTCCAAGTCACGCTTTCCGTACATCCCCCTCAATGATCCTCCACCAACTACCTAATATTACGCTCATGCAACCAAACTCGCTCAAACTTGAATACATCCTAAGCTTCGCACTTTCACTACATGACCACAACAACGACGTATGATTCTTAGGCACCACTATTGAAACATGAAACACCTTTGAAACTCCGTAAACACTAGAAATCGATTAATCTTCGACCTCATCATTGAGTTTCTCCACGTAAACATGCAACCATGTATTAAGTAATCCACCAAGCCCAACTCACCCACCACCACAAAAAAACCAAGCATTGGTAAGGCATTAAAGATACTTTTCTCAATCATGCCTTCCGAGAAACTATCGGAACCTCAGCCACAATCCTTCTTAGATCCTCCCACAGGACACAGCTCCCCTCTTCTCGAGTCCTTGGAAAGGTCGTACACCCCACACCCTAGATTACTTGCCAAATGGTCTTCCTCCAGAATTGCACAAGCGCACAAACACCGCCTATCTTCCTTATGCTTACCATATCAAATAAGTTCTTCACCAGCCCAAGCAACTGACCACCTAACCACCTACTGCCAACTTTGGCAAGAATCCCTCTTAACAATAATATTATAAATTTGTCCCTTTTATAAATTTTCATTCAATTAGTGAATAACTTCTTAACAATAAATGTCATGAAAGTTTTAAAGAGTATAAATATAGTGTGTAGATATATTTCTATGGTCTTGTGTACCTTTTATGTTAATTTATTTCCTTATGTCCACCTTATGTAATTTACCCATAGGTCTATAATCTATATAAGAGAGCCTAGAGTTCCCAGGAATAAACAACTTGCTTATTTTTCCCAACATGGTATCAGAGTTGTGTCCTAGACCGGAGCTCTCGTACCCAAAACCATAACCCTAGCCTCACCCTCCGCGCTCATCTCCGCAGGCATACCTCCTACCACCATATGTCGCCCTGCACACAGCCACCTCGCCCGCCGCACCGTGAGCATCCACTCACGTGCCACCGTGTATTGCTCCACGTGTCGCCCTTGTGTGTCGCCTCTTCCGCATGCAGCGACTCCGTACGTGGCTCGCCTGCTAGCCGCTCTATTGCTGGTGTCGTCGTGTATTTGATGGATTTGGGTGCATAAGTTTACATGTGCATTCAAATCCACATATATTAGTGTAGACATTCACTCTTTGGTCTACAAAACCCTAATCTTCTACATCCGGCAATATGTCAGAGAACAAAGTTGATGTACCCACCATAGGCACTTTCAGAGGTCCAACGCCTATTCTCAAAATGGATGGGACAAATTATGAGCTCTAGGCTACGCCAATGTTGCAATAGGCGGTATGCGGTATGCAGGATAAACTATTCAGTCAGTAGGGTCACTGATTAATGATTAAACAGTATGAGGGAGTTTAAACGGAAATTAAACGGGTTATGCGGTTTTTCATTTTTAATTAAAAAAATTATTAAATACATATAATTAATAAAAAAAGTATAAATAAATATGGAAAATATAATCACATATTCACAATATAGATCAAATATTGTCAATTTCAAGGAAATATCGTATCCAAATGTCCAAAAAGATAACATAAACAACTAGAATTCATAACCAAGTGTCAAAATAGACAAGATAAACAAGTACGATTCATAACATGAATCCAAAAAGTCATGGATAATGGTGATCCTTTGAAGAAAGTAGATCAATATTCTTAAAAGGTTGTTTCAGGCCGTTTAAAAGGCCTCTTAAGACCGTTTAAGGACGTTTAAACGGTCGTTTAAGGCGGATTATGCAGCTCGGTCGTTTATGGACCTGCTTTTGGTTAAACAATGCGGTCGAGCACCGCATACGTTTAAATGGTCGTCTAAACGGCCATTTAGACCGTTTTTTGCATCCTTAGGTTACGCAGTTCATGAGCCTTATAAAGTCGAATGGTAAGAAGCACATTCTTATCGAGGAGGAGCCGGTGGAGAAAACTGGCGTAAATACCTCGTGGGAGGCCTACGACGCATATGTCAAAGTTTGGCGCTCTAGTACATTGACGATTGAGATCGCCAATGATGTGTTACAACAGCGGAACAGCCTATGGCTAAGGTGAGGTGGGATATCCTCGCAATAACATATTCTCAAGTGAGGAACGAGACGAAGATCCGCCAACTCCAGCATGAAATATTCACTATTAAGCAGAACAGACATCCCCTTCATTCATACATCCCTGCGTGGGATGTTTGAGAAGCTTCACAGCTTCATGCCCCTAATGGTGACTCTAGAGCAACAGAAGACATATAGCAATGCTACCATAGTTGGTGTATTCATAACAGCTCTTGATCATGAATATGATGCTGCTCACTCCCATATTCTAGCGGATGCCACTATTCCTCCCATGGAGGAACCGTTCCGCAGGCTCAACAGGATTGTTATTCCATCCACAACCACTAGCCAGACTTCTTCGGCTATGACAACCTCTCGGGGAAGAGGAGGCTCTTCTTCTTTCCGTGGACGCGGACCTCGTGGTAGAGGAGGTCGCATTCATCAGCCATGTGTGTATTGTCATCGTCCAGGACATACCAAGGATGCATGTTATTCCAAGCATGGCTTTCCGGCTTCAACCCATGTCGCAGAGCAAGTTGAGTCTCATGTTGTTCCTACTTCTGATCAGAGGTTTGATGACTTCGTAGCTAGACTATGGGATATCATGCCTCCTGCTTCTTCACCATCTCCAGGAGGTCATTCAGATGTCGCAGCCTCTGCATCTACCAATACGTTTGCTACAACTAGTACCTCAGGTAGTACTTTTGCTTTTACATCCTGACATGGATCTGAGATTACTGACTGGATTATGGATTATCGAGCAACACGCCATTTATGTGGGGATAGAGATCATCTTACAGCATATAGACAGGTTCCACAGGGAGAACTGTTGTGATTGAAGATGGAACACATTTCCCGATCACTAGATAGGGGGAGATTTGTTTAACACCTTCGATGCGCCTACAGAATGTGTTATATGCTCCTGATTTTTCTATGAATTTGTTATCCATTCATCGGATTACAAAGGAGTTGCACTGTAGAGCTATTTTTGACCCATCATCTCTTGTTTTTCAAAACATTCTTACGGGCAAAGTGATTGAGCAGGGTGGTTTTTATAGTCTGGTCTGAACAAATTATGTTGGCATATCCTCTTATGCAACAGGACCAATTTCTCCAAATACCTGGCGCCTACGGTTTGGTCACTCCCTCTTCAAAAGATGCGTCATATGTTGCCGCAGATTTCACCAGGGTCTTCTTTCCAGTGCGAGGCATGTCAGTTGGGAAAGCATCATCGATATGCTTTTCCTAATCGTCGGAGCAGTAGATCCCTTTTTGAATTATTTTATGTTGACATTTGGGGTCCAAGTTGTGTCCCTGATCACCAAGGGCGTTGTTTTTATCTTGTTACTATGGATGATTTTTCTCATTTGACATGGGTATTCCTTTTGAAAAATAAATCTGAAAAAGGGGATGTGATCAAAACTTTTATTAATGAAGTGCAGAACGTTTTCTCTACCTTTGTGAAATTTGTGCGGACTAATAACGCTTTGGAATTCTGTACCCGTGCTCTATCCCACTTTCTTTCATCCCGTGGAATTATTCATCAAACATCGTGTGCTTACACTGCTCAACAGAATGGTGATGCGGAGAGAAAGCATCGTCATTTACTTTATGTCACTCGAACTCTTCTTATTCAGAGTCATGCCCCACATTCATTCTGGGGTGATGTCGTTCTTACAGCATGCTATTTGGTGAATCGCATGCCATCATCTGTCTTGGGTGAGAAAATTCCTTTCCCTTTTGCTTTGCATATGAAGGAGTTGTTCTCACTTACTCCTCGTGTGTTTGGTTATGTTGCTTTTGTTCACCAGTTGATTCTAGGTCTTGACAAGCTCTCTCCTAGAGCTGTCAAATGTGCGTTTGTTGAGTACTGCAGGACCCAGAAGGGATACCGATGTTATGACCCATTGCGAAGGAAATACTACATCAGTGTCAATGTCATATTTTTTTAGTTTGTCATGTATTTCTCCCCTACAGGTTACAGGTTAGCTTCATCAAACTCAGATGATGAGGTTTACATGCCACCCCCTTCTACGAGCCAGTCACATCCTCTCGGTGGTTCCATCACTGCCACCATCACCACCTCCTCCACCACCACCTCCTCGATCCCCTCCTACTACTCAGTCGCATGTGCCCAGTGTTCCACCACTGCCTAAATTCTATACTCATCGGACTGCTTTTGCTCATGGTTATCGCCCGTCATCAAGTATGCCCCGGGTTTGTTTTGATAACATGGTGTCTAACGATGGGTTTGGAGATATATCTATGTAGGAATCATTGAAGGAGAATAGCCAACAGATAGAGGAGGTTCCCAATGACCTGGATTTACCCATTGCAGTTCTGAAACATAAGCGGTCATGTGCTTCATACCTTCTTGCTTCTCAGGTCTCCTTTCATCGTCTGACGGGGGAATTTCAGAGATTTGCAATGGATCTATCTATCGTGGTCAATCCACGGAATTATCAGAAGGATTTGATGGATAGTTGATGGTGCCTGGCTATGGAGGAAGAAATGGATGCATTACAATTACACGGTTCCTGGAGTTTGGTATATACTCCCCCTAGAGCATTTATTGACAGTTTCAAATGGATGTTTACTATTAAACATCATGCAGATGGGAGTCTTGATCGCTACAAGGCATGATTAGTGGCACAAGGATTTACTCAGATCTACGGCATGGATTACTTGGACACGTTTTCTCCAATGGCTCGTCGTTTTACTCTTCGTGTCCTACTTTCGGTTGCAGTAGTACGTGATTGGCCTTTGTTTCAATTGGATGTTAAATGTGTATTTGTATGGAAATCTACAGGAGAAGGTTTACAAGGAGTTTCAGCAGGTTTGTAGACTCCATAAAGCAATATATGGCCTTAAGCAAAGTCCAAGGTTGTGATTTCAAAAGCTCTCGAATCTGATTGAAAGGAAAGGGTTCAAGAGGTCATATGCAGACCATTCACTCTTTGTACAGAGAACATCTAGAGGAACATATGTCATTATGGTCATGTGGATGATATACTTGTTACAAGAGATGATGTGCAGGGGTCAAGATGACAAAAGAATTTCTGGGTCGTCAGTTTGTTACAAAAATCTTGGTACTCTGAGGTATTCTTAGGGTTGGAATTTGTTAGGAATGCACAGGGTCTTGCGATGACCCAAAGGAAGTATGTTACAGACATGCTTGTTGAGACATGCATGATTGGGTGTCGACCATCCACTCCTATGGACCCCAGCATGAAGTTATATGATGATGATACAGATGAGGTCGACAGAAGGAGCTATAGAGAGATGATGGGAAAGCTCCTCTATATTACTATTACTAGACCCGATATCTCCGTTGTGGAATTCATGGAGCAGCCACGACAGATTCACATGGATGTTATATACATGATTTTAAGATATTTAAAATCCTCTCCAGATGCAAGATTATTATTCAGAAAGGAGCAACTATGAATGTGTCAGCATGTCCTGATGCAGATTATGCTGGATGTCCTAAGGATAGGAAGCCTACTTCAAGCTTCGATGTGTTTGTTAGCAGTTCGCTTGTGTCTTGGAAAAGCAAGAAATAAACGGTAGTTCAAGTGTCGAATCTGAGTATGGGGCTATGCCTAGGGTTGAGCATGGGTCGGGTTCGGCTTGGCCCGGCCCAAGCCCATTTTAGTATACGGGCTAACGGGTCGGGCCTAGGCCCGTTTTATTTTTCAAAATCTAGGCCCAAGCCCAAGCCCGGCCCAAACATTATGGGTCGGGTTCAGACTGGGCTGCCCAAATTGAAACTCCGGGACATATTGAGCTTGTTCTTATCTTACAAATACACCACTCATCCCCAACAAAAATGAGTATTCTTTACATATGCAAATATATTTTACACATTGATAATATTAAGGAATCATGTTCATGATACGAATTGGCTATGTACAACATGCTCTAAACATGACAAATATATTACCAATGTAATATAATTGTTTATAATATATGTTTGTTAACATGGTAAATTATTATCATGATGGCATATATAACAATGATGGTTGTTAATTTTACTAAATTAATATGTTTAGAATTTAATATCCATCTAAATTTTATTATCACTCATATGCATAAGTAATGGGTCAAGCTAATGGGTGGGCAGTTTGAGCCCTTGAAACGGGCCTAGCTATCGGGTCGGTTTATCGGGCTTTCGGGTTTGGGCCCTATCAGGCCCGAACTCGGCCCGAATATACATTTGGGCTTGAATTAAGGCCCAAAGCCCGGCCCAATTCTTTGAGGGCTCGGGTTCGGGCCGGGCTACATGGGTCGGGTTTCGGACCAGGTCGGGCTGGCTCGGCCCAATGCTCAACCCTAGCTATGCCCCAAGCAAGCACAAAAATGATGTGAGTTCGAGCAGTGTTAATAGATAACGACTCAATTATGGATTGAGCAACAAAATCATGCTTCTTGCTTCTTCAGGTGATGAGATTGACTCCGACAAAACTAACATCGAAAAGTAGATCATTTATCATCTGGATAACAAGCATAATATGCATCCAAATAGGAATAACACACAGATGTTTGTGACATGCATAGAAAAGCTCTTCCCAAATAAACTCTAAGGGTATGTTTGGTTGCTGGGTTGGAGTGGGCTGGGGTAACCTGATTAAATAGTAGTTGTTTGGGATGGTTATGAGGGTTGGAGAGGGTTGTAATAAGGAATGTGATGTGATGTCACTATGATTTTGTGATGGATTTCCAACCCAAGAAAAGAGAGGGGTAATCTGGGTTACCCCAGGGTAACCCGGTTTAACCCGGTTACCAAACGAGCCCTGAAGATAGCCCAAAAAAAGTAAAACGAGCCCTAAAGATAGCCCAAAGATGTGATGTGATGTCACAGCAACGATTTGTTCAGAAGCTTGGCTCCTTACGTACGAGGTTGAGTGCTTTCAAGAGGGACTCCAGGGCTGCCAAGTGCGCTGCCAGATTGGAGGCTGAGGAGGTGGTTCTGAGACTTGATGCTCTAGAGGATTGTAGGGAACTCTTGGGGGACGAGCTGGCCACTCGGTCGCTTGCTCAAAAATTAATCGCATCCGAGGACCTTAAGCGTGTCACTGAGTGGAGACAAAGATCAAGAACTGCTTGGCTCAGGGAGGGGGATGCTAACACGGCGTTCTTCCATTGCAAGCGGGCGACGTCGCTCCAATGCCCTGAGATCGATTACGATCAATGGTGTGCCATGGATGGTAACAGAGAAATGGGGAAAGCTATTGTCGATCACTTTAAGGATTTTTCGGCAAGGACTATACCGAGAATTTGGAGGTGGTCGGGGCTCGGGGCTACGCCTTTGACGACCTCTATGTGTGATATGCTGACTCGGAGTGTTTCCTTGGAGGAGGCTAAGGGTACGGTATGGGACTTGAATGCAGATGGGGCTCCGGGCCCAGATGGCTTCCCGATGGCTTTCTACAGAGATTTTTGGGATCTGGTAGGCACTTATGTCCTGGAGGTCATCTCTGAGTTTTGTGTGGACAATGTTGGTTTCGAGAGGATAAACAGATCTCTGATCGTTCTCCTTCCTAAATCCACGTCGGTCGAACGTATTGAGGATTTTCGCCCCATTCCTATTTCTAACGCACTCTATCTGATTGTGGCGAAGGTTTTCGCCATACGGTTAAGTCTTGTTCTTGAAAGTATTATTTCCCCGCTGCAGTCGGTGTTTATTCAGGGTAGGCAAATCTCAGACTGCCTTACACCTGCCTCGGAGATCATTGCGGACTGGAGAAGGGACAAGCAAGGGGTGTTATGGAAAGTAGACTTAACAAAGGCTTATGATAGCTTAGACTGGAAGTTCCTTTGGTCGGTTCTGCGGAGGAGAGGCTTCTCGGAGAGGTGGATTTTTTGGATGAGACGTTGTGTGACAACGTCTTCCTTCTCGGTTATGGTGAATGGCCGCCCGAAGGGCGGTTTCTACCAACCGCGTAGGGGTGTACGCCAGGGATGCCCCCTTGCTCCTCTTCTGTTTGTCCTCGTCGTGGATGTCTTGGCGCACATTGCTATCTACGTGGTTGAAAGCGGTTTCTCGACAGGATACTCTAGGGGTGGTTCGTTGATCCCGCTTTTGCAATACGCTGGCGATACTATCTTCATTGAGGGGGGGGACTGCGGAGGCCACCGGCATGGCCGTGGCCTTGGATATATTCAGTGAACTGTCCGGTCTGTTCAAGAATGTTGATAAATCAAAGTTCATCCTGTTCGGCCTCTCTATGGAGAAGGTTGACGCTTGTAGTCGGGCCTTAGGTTCGGCTTGCTGCTCCCTGTCGATTGACTATTTGGGGATGCCTTTGACGGTGGGAAGAACGAGGATGCGGGATTGGCTCAGAGTTGTGGAGAAGGTGGAGGCGAGAATGGCGGGGTGGAAGTCGGCCATTCTCTCCCGAGGGGGAAGATTGGTCCTCCTAAAGGCGGTTCTCTCCTCCATCTCTGTTTACTTCTTATCCAACCGTCGCTTGCCAAAGGGGATTCGTAGTCGTCTTGAGAAGCTTATGCGTAGGTTCTTATGGGGCAAGCATGGGGGGGGGGGGGGGGATTCACCTTGGTGAATGGGATGAAATTACACTCCACAAAAAGGCGGGGGGGCTGGGGGTCAAGAGGCTGGATCAAATGAACGAGGCTTTACTTCTTAAGTGGGAAAACAGAATATGGGACCCTAGAGAGGATTTATGTTGCAGCGTTCTGCGCAAAATATACGGTTCCGGAGGGGTGCCGTCGGGGCCGGGTGCTCGTGTGGATTCTCCCACGCCGTTCTGGAAGGGGGTGGTGGAGGTCTTCTCCAGGCATGTCTCTCTATTTAGGTCGATTCTTGGCAATGGCGAATCCTTCGCCTTCTGGTCTGATGATTGGACCAGTGGGGGCGGGACCTTTGTGCGCACGGTTCCCTCGGTTGTATGCTCTTGCGGCTGATAAAAATGCATTGGTTGTGTCTTGTTGGTCGGATGGTAGCTGGTTCCCCGCCTTCTCTAACTTCTTTTTTTTAGGCTCCAAAAAGGGGGACACACTCGAAGGTGCTCACCCCAATGCATTAAAAAGAGAAAGAAATACTTACAAGGGGGAATGGAAGATCAGAAAGCAAAAAGCAAGGTTACAGGGGGGTAAGCAAAGGGCGTTACCCCTGCAGCAAAAACATCATGTTACATTGAGGTCCAGTCACGTAGGAAGCCGGAGGCCGAGGAGCGAATGTTCTCCAAATAGAACCGCTGCCCAGCAAAGATAGCTTCATTTCGTCCCAACCAAAGGCTCCAAGGCCGCACAATTGGATCCAGCAGCGATAACCGTGGCCGCCCCCTATCACAGAACAAGCTATGACAGAAAGATGCAAAAGATGACAGATCCAGCCAACCCAAGTCCTCACACAGGGCACAAACACAGCTGCAATGAAGGAAGAGGTGATCAATACTTTCCGTCTCCAAGCCACAGAGGCCACAGGTAGGCGAAGAATTCGGAAACAGCCTAGCGCAGCGATCACGAGTTAGCAATCGTCCCCGACGGAGAATCCAAAGGAAAATACCAACGCGTTCAGGGAGCTTGAGCCCCCACAAGAATCTGCAGTCTCTCAAGAAAAAGACATCAGCCCTTGAAAAGTTAGGCAAGATAGCCTTATAAGCGTCACCGGTAGAGAAGGAGCCATTCTTCCAAGCCAAATAGTCACGGCCCCGAGAAGGCACGGGGGCTTCATCAAGAAAGGAAATGAGAGAAATATAGTCGAGCGTCCGCTGATCCGACAAGAGTTCAGAAATTGGAGGGCACCAAGCACGCCCATCCCAGCAGCAGGCCACCGTGACATCCTTATTGTTCACCAAAGCGTAAAGGCGGGAGTAGAGATTCCGTAAGGGCCCCCTTCCCGTCCAATCGTCCTCCCAGAAACGAATCAAATTTCCATCACCGAGCTTAATAGAAAATAAAGAGCGATTGCGGTTAAGAGCGTCCATCACCCCCCGCCAGAAAGATGATAGCTGACCCTGATAATTGCCACGAAAAGCGGAAACAAAGCCATCCCCAGCCGCAATCCTCAAACAGTTTAACAAGAAATTGTCCTCCCTACCCCAAATTCTCGCCGCCCATTTGAGCAAGAGAGCATCATTCACCGACGCCAGGCGCCTCACGCCCAGCCCTCCCTCCTTCTTAGGCCGCGTGACCTCCTCCCAGGCTACCAGGTGCACGCCCTTCCCCCCTCCCCCCTTCTTCCCCCACAAGAATCCCCGCATCCACTTCTCCAAACACGAACAAACTCCCTTAGGCATCCCACGCACCGAGAGGAAGTAAATAGGGATGGAAGATAAAACCGATTTGAGAAGCACTAACCGCCCACCACGGGAGAGAATAGCCGCGCGCCACCTGTAACATCCGGAATCCGCCAAACCCGAACCCGACCCGATTAGTGTCCGACTAATCCAATAAAGTTGTTTGTCAATGACAAACAACCTAAATCGATCAATTGATCGTAAATCAAAATTCGATCGGGCGAAATCGATCAAAAATCGATCGCATCGAAACACGTACCGTGAAAAGCCGTGATGCAAATTCGGAAAACACAAAACGAAACCGAGACCGTCATTAGATCCGATTCGACGAAACAAGACCAACGGAATTGACCGTTCGTCAATCAGAGGTCGTTTGATATTTTTAAATCACAAAATTTAATCTTAAACAAAAACCGTATCCGAAAATTTCGGGTATTCAAAACTCGACCAGAAGTATATCGATATTATACTCATATTGATCGTCATTCAGAGAGGATCAAATCGATATATTGCGCGTCGAAATCTGATGCCCGAGGCGTGAATACAGTCAATTTTAAGAAGATTAAATAAAGAGAGATTTTTGGATAAAAAAACAAATCAAATCCAACAGTAGCAGTCGGCTACTGTTAAAAAATTATATAATAATATAAATTTAGTTTTACCTGCAGCATCCACGTAATCCTAGTTGTAGACACTTGGATCCCCAAGCAATTCCACCTGGCTATGTTAAATCCCCTTCTCATCTCCTATATAAACACCTTAAACCCTTTTTGTTTTCCTATGTCCTTCCCCGTCTCCCCAATTTCAGCCGTAACTCCTCTTTCCCTATTTAACACTTACCAACGAAGAAGACTTTCTTCTTCTTTCCTAATTCCAAAAATCCCTTTTCCAAAAATCTCAATCAAGAGCCCTTCCCCACTGTCCTCAAATCACTTCCTAAAAGCTCCATCGAAGGCTCTAATACAGTCTTTGTCCTTTCAATTGTTGTGGATGGCAATTGAAGTCTAGATTCCAGCCCTAATCCAAGAACCTGGAGCTCCCCGTCGTCCTCTTGAAGGGCATCAAGATTTGCTACCTACTGCTGTTGTTCGCAGCAGCCAATTGCAGTCTCTTTCCCCTACCAAGGCGTACAGATGTGATTTCTATTATAGAGATCAAAGGTACACTCCCTAGCCTACTATTTGCTGCCATGCATGAAGTTTTCCACATCTTTTATCCCTTATCGATGCTCTTGTCTTGAGTATATGTTATGGGAACTATGGAGGGGGGATTTGTTGAATTTCTGCTGGGTTTTGGAACTTCATTTCAAGGAACTGCCACTCCTTCTGGAATTAGTGATCTTGCATGCAATTGGATCTTCAAGATACTGAGGATTTAAAAGTACCTCCTTATACCTCCTACTTGCTGCCATGCATGTGTATTATCTTGATTATATGTACAACTCCTTCTCCATTCCTTGCTGCCATGCATGAGATCCACACAAGTTTTTGTTGCTAAAAAAAATTTGATTTGGGATCCAGTTTTGATATTATTCTGATTCAAAATTAAGTTCTGGAATTTTTGATTCAGAAATTAAACCCTGGAATTTGGGTTCAATTTAGGGTTAAGTAGATTAAAGCTCCAAATATATATTTATATATGTACTCTCCCATTCCTCCTCTTGCTGCTATATAGGTTATTTTACCCCACGTATTATCCTTCTTCCAATTTCATTGGGTTATTCAGACCATGTGGATTTTCAAACACAGTTCACCTATAGTGAAATTTTTTTGAACATATAATTCACAGAAGTTATATATATCCGTGTATTCTGAAAACTGTAGGACAATGTCTTTAAATTTTCTTTGTTGGTATTCTGTGTAAAGTGACATGCATTCCAATTTATGAGAAATATATAGCACATTAAATTTTCTTTGTTGGCAGTCTAGTTTGCAGAATAAAATTCAGATGCTTTTAATTATATATTTACATAATACTGGTTCTAAATTAATCATAAGCTCATACATATGAGTCATATATGAATGATGGAATTGGATGTTGTAATACTTGTCATATGTAAATGATAAATTTTAAAATTTGACATCTTGAATTATTGTACGAAGTTTTACATAAAATTTTTTGAGAAATATAAAATTTTGGTTTCAAATGATGATGTTCAGGAACTGGAAAAAAAAATCTAATCTAATCCGTTACAAATACACCCTTTACCAATATATTCTGATTTAGGAGAAAGATGAATAACACAAGAAGAATGGAGTGTTGTACTTGATATATTTTACATGATAATTACGGCACTGGACATTCTACATGGCTGCTATACTTCACATGCAATTCTATTGGAAGATTATGATACTGTTTTCAAGTTATGATAAGCTCTGGAAATTTTATTCTGTTGTATTTAAAATTCAGATATATGGTACACGTATGATGCAGTCTTCATGTATGATAATCTCAGGATTTGAAATATTAATCTAACACATCAAATTATCATGCATTTTAAATAGAAAGATATATGAATGATGGAGTTAATGTTCTTATTTTCTTAACATGATAAATTCAAGACTTGATTATCTAAAGCTGTCTTACTTGTTAATTGAAATAAGTATATATATAAAAAAAAATATTTCCACTGGTGTCTATTGTTAATAGCTGTACATATGTAGATAAATTTCAATCACAGTAGATGGATGCTTTGAGTTGTTTTGCACCATTGAACGTAAGAATCGAAGCAATCGGATACTTACAATTATAGCTCCTACTGCTGCATTTTGCTTTTGGATGGTGTTACGACTCCTACTATATTCTAGAGCTCACTCGAATTATCTATAATGTTACAATTCGAACAATCCTCCCTTGGTTGATATTGTTTTGTTATATGCATATGGAAATCATCTCAAACTCCATAATTTCAAGCAAATAGAAACTAACTAAATAAATAACATGCATATTATAGATTCATCATCTGAACTGATTTCTATTAAGATTGAAGTGACCAAGAGTTTTAGAATCCATTATAAGATTGTTAAAGGAATAATCCCTCTTCTACGCTAAATGCAATAAAGTATAAGTATGAATGAGATAGCATCAATAGTTGGGGGTATTCTAAAAACTTATGATTCAGATAGTTAGTAAATATGAATCAGTGAGATCAATAAAATCATTGGCCAAAAGATCTAGACCAATATAATCAATCACATCATAGATTAAAGAGAGTTCTTTAGTCAAGAGAGCAAAGACAAGATGGTGAATCCATGATGACTTACATTTAATAATGTCGGTCATGGTAACCTTTATACCTGACCGTGCGAGGGCGCGGTGACCCTCAACTGGGCGGGAGATAGGAAGCCCAGTTAGGGCAGCGGCCGCCTAGTGCACGGGTCTAGGATACCAGTCCCTTCTCGGTTTTTACGCGAGCTCGCAGTGTTTTTACGCCTCGTTGGGATCCAGACTTTAGACCAGTTCCGCTGACCCTGTTTTAGGATACCCAGGCGGGGGATCCTGGTTTTTCAGTTACGTACGAGCTCGGTTGCCCGTTACCGGTCGGGCTGTTTTTCTAGAGTGACTTTTCCGGGAAGTCCCTCTCACCCGTCTCAGTGGCGTAGTTTGGGAGTAGACCTATCCCTCTATTGGACCGTCCTTCCAATTAGGGGGCGAGACGGAAGATCCCTTTTGTTGGCTTCTTCACCGCTTGAGTTTTTCTTTCGCCAACAGACTTGGCGATTCTACATCCAGATCATCCATATCTACATCTATATCTACATCATCGAGAGTTACATCAGAGAGAGAGTTACAGTCATGGTTTGGAGGAAATCACAATTAAAATTGAGATAATTAGAAGTGACTATAATCGGTTTTGAAATCCCCATAAAGATCACAGTTAAGTTAAGTAAATGGAAGTAACTATAGTCTAATTCGAAATCTAATTAAGCTAGTGGACGTGTTGGGAACTTAGTTAGGATGCATTATACAACACCGCATGCCTACGGAGGCACCCCAACCCTAAGACATTCTCCAAGTCTTAGAGTCATAGTGTGAGGTTTCACAAGAACCAAGACCACAGACTATCCACTAGACTTAAGAATTTAATAAATCTTCATATCTTCTCATCTCACCTTTCCCATCATCAAAATCCACAAATATGATCTCTGAGTAATATGAGAATAAAATATACATACTTATGATCAATGAGTTACTATAGAAATATGTTTATATGGGAAATGTTGGGATAATAGCTAATTATGAGAGGTGCTTACTAGAAATTTGGAAACCTTTTACATTTGCAAGTAGAAATAAATTTTAAATTTGAGTTGCTCATGCCTCTCTACTTGCTTTCTTTTGTAAATAATAAATGCCTGTTATTTTTATATAAACTTATGGGAAGTACCAGCACCCGCTGACGCCTTTTCTTCCTTGCACGCATGGCAGGCAAGGAGCCTTTAGCACAGTAGCGGGTTAATGATTTCAGGAGATAAATTTTATACCCAATGGTATGGTTTATTTTGTGCCAATTTTTGTTCAATTTATATTGTATTATGTTTCTTTCTCTTCAGTCAGATTTTTGGGATATATTGTATGTACTGTCAGACTTTGTACATGTGAAATATATGGAAGTTAATGAAATAAGATTTTGGTGACAATTGTTCTAATAACTTGTGTTTATGATTGTGAATGTCATGTGGAAAATTATCCGCGCGAAAAATTTCCCTGTTTTTCTGTCACTTAATGTGATCTCATGTAAATGAATTATTGCGAAATGCGCGTAAACGGGTACCCGGATCCTGAGGGGGTCTAACAAGTTTGGTATCAGAGCAGTGGTACCCCAATACGCACATTTGCAGTATTTCGATACCGATCGCATTAAGTTCTCAAATAGCGACAGTCTTCCGACTTGTCATGAGTTCGAGAAGGGAAATGTGACATTCATATTCAATAACCACAGATGTCACCAAGTTCATTAATTTTCATATTATATCCCAAGAAGAGAAAAGCATTTATGATAAATATCTTTCTAAGGCATTTTTATGACTAATAAATGGTTCTCATGCAGAACCACGTCATCCCGACCAGACAAGGAGATAACTAACCAACTAGCACACATACTGACTACTCTTATCGACATTTCCATGTTCTATTTGATTTTGGTGTGACACACTCTTTTCTTGCTTCGAGACTACTAGTTTCTTTAGGTAGAGTCGCAGAGACTCTCTTCTCCATATCACATCCGAGGGCCAGGTGGCCAGTTGTTCGTCATTTCTCAGATAGTCAGGCACTTGCCCGTACTGATTGGCGGACACGTGATGCTCGCAGATTGTCTACTTCTACAGCTTGATGAGTTCGACTTGATTTTAGGCATGGATTGGTATCTGCTCAACATGCACTTGTAGATTGCTTTAGGAAGACGGTTGTCTTCAGGATTCCATATTTACCTGAGTTCACCTTTGAGGGTACTATACATGACTTCACCATGGAGTACGTCTCGGTGTTGCGAGCTCAGCGACTTGTTGATCAGGGTTGCGATTCATACCTTACATTTGTTCGGATGGTATCTGATCAGGAGCTGATGATACATGACATCCGAGTAGTATCAGAATATCCAGATGTATTTCCTGATGAGCTACCAGGATTACTTCCTGAGAGAGAGAAAGAGATCGAGTTCGAGATCACATTACTACCAGACACCCAGCCGATCTCGATGGCTCCTTACCGTATGGTACCAGCTGAGTTGCAGGAGTTGAAGGTACAGTTGCAGGAGTTACTTGACTTGGGATTTGTGCGGCCAAGCACTTCACCTTGGGGTGCTCTGGTTCTATTTGTCAAGAAGAAGGATGGATCCATGAGACTGTGCATCGATTACAGGCAGTTGAACAAGAGAACGGTGAAAAACCGTTATCTTTTGTTGCGCATTGATGATTTGTTCGACCAGCTCCAGGGATCTTCGGTTTTTTCGAAGATCGATCTTCGCTCAGGCTATCATCAGTTGAGGATCCGCGAATCGGATATTTCGAAGACAGCCTTCAGGACTCGCTATGGACACTACGAGTTTGTGGTGATGCCGTTTGGGCTCACCAATGCACCTGCGGCTTTCATGGATATGATGAACCGTATCTTCCGTCCATACTTGGACAAGTTTGTAGTAGTGTTCATCGGTTATATGCTCATCTATTCACGGAATGAAGGGGATCATGCTAATAATCTGCGGATCGTCTTAGATACATTACGGGAGCACAAGCTATATGCCAAGTTAAGGAAGTGTGAGTTCTGGTTATCCCAAGTCTCATTTTTGGGACACGTCATTTCTGTTGCAGGTATCGCGGTTGATCCTGCGAAGATTGAGTTAGTCATGTCTTGGGAGCAACCCAAGACAGTTACACAGATTCGGAGCTTCCTCAGGCTAGCGGGCTATTACAGACGCTTTGTCAACGGATTTTCACGCATCGTTCGTCCTCTGACACGATTGACGCAGAAGGGAGTTCCATTCATTTGGGACGATTCATGTGAGCAGGCCTTCCAGATACTGAAGGAGAGGTTGACTACAGCGCCTATTCTTGCTCTTCCTTCAGGCACTCAGGACTATGCAGTCTACACAGATGCATATGGAAAAGGTTAGGAGCAGTGTTGATGCAGAGAGGACAAGTGATTGCTTACGCATCACGGCAGTTGAGACCGCACGAGCGGAACTACCCCACACATGACTTGGAGTTGGCGACAGTTATTTTCGCCTTGAAGATCTGGCGCCACTATCTTTATGGGGTAAACTTCGAGATTTTCACAGATCACAAGAGTCTGAAGTACATCTTTGATTAGAAGGAGCTGAACATGAGGCAACGCAGATGGCTCGAGCTACTGAAGGATTATGATTGTACGATCTCTTACCATCCCGGTAAGGGAAACGTAGTAGCCGATGCACTTAGCAGGAAAGCACATGCAAAGGTTACGGCGAACTGGTTATATACATGGGATATGCTTGCAACTTTGACTGATTGACATCCTCAGGAGAGCGCATCCATTTCTACCGCCGTACCTCTACGATTCAGTAGTTTGTGGGATCGCATTGTCAAAGGCCAGAAGGCAGATCCTTGGATCCGGGATAGATACATGCGCGCTGTCAAGAATGAGGTTGATAATTTTGTCGTGGCTGAGTCTATTTTATGGAAGGCAGGACGAGTCGTTGTGCCTAATGACGAGCAGTTACGCAGAGATATACTTGATGAGTCGCACAGTTCACGGTTATCTATCCATCCAAGCAGCACAAAGATGTACCGTGATCTACGTCGACATTTTTGGTGGGATGGAATGAAGCGCGATGTGGCGCTAAATGTTAGATGCATGACCTGTCAGATGGTCAAGGCTGAGCACAGGAGACCACCAGGATTACTGCAGTCTCTCCCCATTCCTGAGTAGAAGTGGGAGAGCATTTCTATGGATTTTGTCACGGGATTGCCGAAGACACTACGTGGTCATGATTCCATTTGGGTTGTTGTTGATAGGTTCACCAAGTCAACCCATTTTATACCTGTCAACACGACTTACACTCCATCCACACTGGCCAAGTTATATGTGCAGAACATCATCAGACTACATGGTATACCACAAGAGGTGGTGTCTGACAGGGATTCGAGGTTTACTTCACATTATTGGCATCAGTTCATGTCAGCACTACAGACAGTGCTGTGAAGAAGCTTCGCAGCAAAGAGATTCCATTGGTCAAGGTGTTGTGGCACCGACACGGTGTCGAGGAAGCGACATGGGCGACCGAAGCCGACATGCGGACACGATACCCGCAGCTTTTCTGATGTAATCATCAAAACAAGCTTTTGTAATTAGATACATGATAAATATAAGGCTTGTTTTCTCTTTGAGGTTTTTATGGGTTTAAAACCCTTTGAGGTTTTTATGGCTATATAAAATTCAAGACAGCTAATGACCTTGACTCGAGTCTCGAGTACGAGACTCCCTTTGAGGTTTTTATAATTGTAACATCCGGAATCCGCCAAACCCGAACCCGACCCGATTAGTGTCCGACTATCCAATAAAGTTGTTTGTCAATGTTAAACAACCTAAATCGATCAATTGATCGTAAATCAAAATTCGATCGGGCGAAATCGATCAAAAATCGATTGCATCGAAACACGTGCCGTGAAAAAGTCGTGACGCAAATTCGGAAAACACAAAACGAACCGAGACTGTCATTAGATCCGATTCGACGAAACAAGACCAACGGAATTGACCGTTCGTCAATCGGAGGTCGTTTGATATTTTTAAATCACAAAATTTAATCTTAAACAAAACCGTATCCGAAAATTTCGGGTATTCAAAACTCGACCGGAAGTATATCGATATTATACTCATATTGATCGTCATTCAGAGAGGATCAAATCGATATATTGCGCGTCGAAATCTGACGCCCGAGGCGTGAATACGGTCAATTTTAAGAAGATTAAATAAAGAGAGATTTTGGATAAAAAAACAAATCAAATCCAACAGTAGCAGTCGGCTACTGTTAAAAAAATTATATAATGATATAAATTTAGTATTACCTGTGCAGCATCCACGTAATCCTAGTTGTAGACACTTGGATCCCCAAGCAATTCCACCTGGCTATGTTAAATCCCCTTCTCATCTCCTATATAAACACCTTAAACCCTTTTTGTTTTCCTATATCCTTCCCCGTCTCCCCAATTTCAGCCGTAACTCCTCTTTCCCTATTTAACACTTACCAACGAAGAAGACTTTCTTCTTCTTTCCTAATTCCAAAAATCCCTTTTCCAAAAATCTCAATCAAGAGCCCTTCCCACTGTCCTCAAATCACTTCCTAAAAGCTCCATCGAAGGCTCTAATACAGTCTTTGTCCTTTCAATTGTTGTTGGATAGCAATTGAAGTCCAGATTCCAGCCCTAATCCAAGAACCTGGAGCTCCCCGTCGTCCTCTTGAAGGGCATCAAGATTTGCTACCTACTGCTGCTGTTCGCAGCAGCCAATTGCAGTCTTTTCCCCTACCAAGGCGTACATATGTGATTTCTATTATAGAGATCAAAGGTACACTCCCTAGCCTACTATTTGCTGCCATGCATGAAGTTTTCCACATCTTTTTATCCCTTATCGATGCTCTTGTCTTGAGTATATGTTATGGGAACTATGGAGGGGGGATTTGTTGAATTTCTGCTGGGTTTTGGAACTTCATTTCAAGGAACTGCCACTCCTTCTGGAATTAGTGATCTTGCATGCAATTGGATCTTCAAGATACTGAGGATTTAAAAGTACCTCCTTATACCTCCTACTTGCTGCCATGCATGTGTATTATCCTTGATTATATGTACAACTCCTTCTCCATTCCTTGCTGCCATGCATGAGATCCACACAAGTTTTTGTTGCTAAAAAAAATTTTGATTTGGGATCCAGTTTTGATATTATTCTGATTCAAAATTAAGTTCTGGAATTTTTTATTCAGAAATTAAACCCTGGAATTTTGGGTTCAGTTTAGGGTTAAGTAGATTAAAGCTCCAAATATATATTTATATATGTACTCTCCCATTCCCTCCTCTTGCTGCTATATAGGTTATTTTACCCCACGTATTATCCTTCTTCCAATTTCATTGGGTTATTCAGACCATGTGGATTTTCAAACACAGTTCACCTATAGTGAAATTTTTTTTGAACATATAATTCACAGAAGTTATATATATCCGTGTATTCTGAAAACTGTAGGACAATGTCTTTAAATTTTCCTTTGTTGGTATTCTGTGTAAAGTGACATGCATTCCAATTTATGAGAAATATATAGCACATTAAATTTTCTTTGTTGGCAGTCTAGTTTGCAGAATAAAATTCAGATACTTTTAATTATATATTTACATAATATAGGTTCTAAATTAATCATAAGCTCATACATATGAGTCATATATGAATGATGGAATTGGATGTTGTAATACTTGTCATATGTAAATGATAAATTTTAAAATTTGACATCTTGAATTATTGTACGAAGTTTTACATAAAATTTTTTGAGAAATATAAAATTTTGGTTTCAAATGATGATGTTCAGGAACTAGAAAAAAAATCTAATCTAATCCGTTACAAATACACCCTTTACCAATATATTCTGGTTTAGGAGAAAGATGAATAACACAAGAAGAATGGAGTGTTGTACTTGATATATTTTACATGATAATTACGGCACTGGACATTCTACATGGCTGCTATATTTCACATGCAATTCTATTGGAAGATTATGATACTGTTTTCAAGTTATGATAAGCTCTGGAAATTTTATTCTGTTGTATTTAAAATTCAGATATATGGTACACGTATGATGCAGTCTTCATGTATGATAATCTCAGGATTTGAAATATTAATCTAACACATCAAGTTATCATGCATTTTAAATTGAAAGATATATGAATGATGGAGTTAGTGTTCTTATTTTCTTAACATGATAAATTCAAGACTTGATTATCTAAAGCTGTCTTACTTGTTAATTGAAATAAGTATATATATAAAAAAAATATTTCCACCGGTGTCTATTGTTAATAGCGGTACATATGTAGATAAATTTCAATCACAGTAGATGGATGCTTTGAGTTGTTTTGCACCATTGAACGTAAGAATCGAAGCAATCAGATATTTATAATTATAGCTCGTACTGCTGCATTTTGCTTTTGGATGGTGTTACGACTCCTACTATATTCTAGAGCTCACTCGAATTATCTATAATGTTACAATTCGAACAATCCTCCCTTAGTTGATATTGTTTTGTTATATGCATATGGAAATCATCTCAAACTCCATAATTTCAAGCAAATAGAAACTAATTGAATAAATAACATGCATATTATAGATTCATCATCTGAAATGATTTCTATTAAGATTGAAGTGACCAAGAGTTTTAGAATCCATTATAAGATTGTTAAAGGAATAATCCCTCTTCTACGCTAAATGCAATAAAGTATAAGTATGAATGAGATAGCATCAATAGTTGGGGGTATTCTAAAAACTTATGATTCAGATAGTTAGTAAATATGAATCAGTGAGATCAATAAAATCATTAGCCAAAAGATCTAGACCAATATAATCAATCACATCATAGATTAAAGAGAGTTCTTTAGTTAAGAGAGCAAAGACAAGATGGTGAATCCATGATGACTTACATTTAATAATGCCGGTCATGGTAACCTTTATACCTGACCGTGCGAGGGCGCGGTGACCCTCAACTGGGCGGGAGATAGGAAGCCCAGTTAGGGCAGCGGCCGCCTAGTGCGCGGGTCTAGGATCCCAGTCCCTTCTCGGTTTTTACGCGAGCTCGCAGTGTTTTTACGCCTCGTTGGGATCCAGACTTTAGACCAGTTCCGTTGACCCTGTTTTAGGATACCCAGGCGGGGGATCCTGGTTTTTCAGTTACGTACGAGCTCGGTTGCCCGTTACCGGTCGGGCTGTTTTTCTAGAGTGACTTTTCCGAGAAGTCCCTCTCACCCGTCTCAGTGGCGTAGTTTGGGAGTAGACCTATCCCTCTATTGGACCGTCCTTCCAATTAGGGGGCGAGACGGAAGATCCCTTTTGTTGGCTTCTTCACCGCTTGAGTTTTTCTTTCGCCAACAGACTTGGCGATTCTACATCCAGATCATCCATATCTACATCTATATCTACATCATCGAGAGTTACATCAGAGAGAGAGTTACACTCATGGTTTGGAGGAAATCACAATTAAAATTGAGATAATTAGAAGTGACTATAATCAGTTTTGAAATCCCCATAAAGATCACAGTTAAGTTAAGTAAATGGAAGTAACTATAGTCTAATTCGAAATCTAATTAAGCTAGTGGACGTGTTGGGAACTTAGTTAGGATGCATTATACAACACCGCATGCCTACGGAGGTACCCCAACCCTAAGACATTCTCCAAGTCTTAGAGTCATAGTGTGAGGTTTCACAAGAATCAAGACCACAGACTATCCACTAGACTTAAGAATTTAATAAATCTTCATATCTTCTCATCTCACCTTTCCCATCATCAAAATCCACAAATATGATCTCTGAGTAATATGAGAATAAAATATACATGCTTATGATCAATGAGTTACTATAGAAATATGTTTATATGGGAAATGTTGGGATAATAGCTAATTATGAGAGGTGCTTACTAGAAATTTGGAAACCTTTTACATTTGCAAGTAGAAATAAATTTTAAATTTGAGTTGCTCATGCCTCTCTACTTGCTTTCTTTTGTAAATAATAAATGCCTGTTATTTTTATATAAACTTATGGGAAGTACCAGCACCCGCTGACGCCTTTTCTTCCTTGCACGCATGGCAGGCAAGGAGCCTTTGGCACAGTAGCGGGTTAATGATTTCAGGAGATAAATTTTATACCCAATGGTATGGTTTATTTTGTGCCAATTTTTGTTCAATTTATATTGTATTATGTTTCTTTCTCTTCAGTCAGATTTTTGGGATATATTGTATGTACTGTCAGACTTTGTACATGTGAAATATATGGAAGTTAATGAAATAAGATTTTGGTGACAATTGTTCTAATAACTTGTGTTTATGATTGTGAATGTCATGTGGAAAATTATCCGCGCGAAAAATTTCCCTGTTTTTCTGTCACTTAATGCGATCTCATGTAAATGAATTATTGCGAAATGCGCGTAAACGGGTACCCGGATCCTGAGGGGGTCTAACACCACCTAGCCAAGCGATGCTCCAGCTTTTCGATAATTGACTTCCAATCACAAATGCGCGCGCGGCCCACCGCCAGAGGTAAACCCAAGTAATCAAAGGGGAGATCGGAGGCAGGACAATCCAGCAATCGCGAGCACTCCGCAGCCTCCGCCGCGGACAAGGAGAAAGGGACAGCCTTTGATTTGTTGCCATTTATTTGAAGACCCGAGAGCTCGTTGAACAATTGTAGAGTAGTTGCCATAGGGGAAACATTCGAAGAGCCCCCCTCGATGAAGCAAATGGTATCATCAGCAAATTGAACAAGCGGGACGTGGAAAGGGCCAAATGAACACCCACGAGACAGCCCAGCCGCAACAACACCCTCAATCATGCGCGGCAAAACATCCACCGCCAAAACGAAAAGGAGAGGTGCAAGGGGGCACCCCTGACGAATCCCCCTACGAGGTTGGAAAGTACCCCCAACCGGATGGCCATTGAGCATAAGTGAAAGGGATGTCGTTGACACACAACGCCGCATCCACGAAATCCATGTCGAGGGGAACCCCCTTCTCCAAAGAACGGACCATAAGAACCGCCAATCAAGAGTATCATAGGCCTTCGCAAAATCAATTTTCCAAAGAACCCCCTTTGAGGCATTCTTCCGCCATGCCGCAATGATCTCCGAAACAACCGCATAACAATCTGAAATCTGCCTTCCACGCACGAAAGCGGCCTGCACAGCCGATATGAGTGAATCAAGGAGCGGGGCCAGGCGCCGCGCCAGGACCTTGGCGATAATTAAGTAGATCGCATTAGAGATGGAAATAGGCCGGAAGTCCTCAATCCGAGTAGCCGAGGTGGATTTTGGTATAAGAACAATATGAGACCGATTGAGTATATCAAAGCCATCGTTCCCCTCGCAGAAGTCCCGCGCCACAGCCAAGACATCGTTGGCAAGAACATCCCAGAAATCCTTGTAAAAACAAACCAGGAAGCCATCAGGCCCCGGCGCAGCATCAGAATTGAGGTCCCAAACGGCCCCCTTGAGTTCCTCCATAGAGAGCGGGCGCACGAGCGTCTCCGCGGCAGACACTGGGAGAGCAGGAGCCCCCTGGCCCGACCACCGCCACTGTCGCTGAGCCGGGGACCCAAACGCGGCCCGAAAATAATTCCCCACAGCCACCCCCACATCACTCCCCCTCAAAAAGCGCACCGCTGATGGAAATAGATGAAATAGAATTCGAGCGGCGGCGGCCACTCGCCACCCTGTGGAAGTACGCAGAATTGGCGTCCCCTTCCTTGAGCCACCTCACCCGTGAGCCTTGACGACATTCGATCGATCTCTTTCGATCCTCCAGCCGCGCCGTCTCAACGGCGGCCGCGCGCTCAGCCAACTCCCCCGGGGTCAAATCCCTTTCGTTCTCGAGAAGGTCAATCCTCAAAATCTCTGCATCAGCCGCCAAGCGAGCACAAATACGAGCCTGCCGCGTCTCCCGTTTGAAGGAAGCGAGAACCGCTCTCAAGGAAGAGATTTTAAGGTCAAAGCGACGAGCGGCAGATCCCGCAAAAGAGGTCTGGTCCCAATGATTCCGAACAAGATCCTTGAAACCCGGCTCGAGGAGCCAACAACGCTCATAACGGAAGAGCCCACGAGGATTCTGCTCATCCCCGGAATCCCAAATGATGGGATTGTGATCAGAGAAGGAGCGAGGACGAGAACTGACCGCACAAAGGGGAAATGCCTCCATCATGCGAACATTGGCCAAGAAGCGATCAATCCGCGACCGGGAAGAATTTGATCTCCAAGTGTAAGAGATATCATTTGGCACCAGCCCCTCCAGGGCCAAATCCCGAATAAAGTCCATAAAGTCCCCAGAACCGGGATCGTTGCCCCCACGAGCACGGGGACGATCTTGCGAGAGCAATGTGATATTAAAGTCACCCCCCAATAGCCAAGGTAAATCACCAAAAGCAAGCGCATCCTCCCGAAGGTCCTCCCAAAGATCCCTGCGAGCGATGTGAGAATTTGGCCCATAAACAGAAGTGAAGGCGACTCTCATATTAGTTTCAGACAAAGTCAGCACCACGGAAACGAAGTGACGCCTGATCCTCATGGATGAGAATGAGAGGCGCGAAGAGCGCCAAGCCACAAATAATCCGCCGCTCGCGCCATTCGCGTCCAACGAGCGAAACGCATCCAACCCACCAGCACCAAAGGACCGCCATAAATCATCATCCAGCAGAGCCAGCTTGGATTCTTGTATAAAAGCGACGTCGCAACCCCACTCCAAAAGACGAGCACCCAGAATTCGGCGACGGTGAAGGTCGCAAAGGCCACGCACATTCCAAGACAAAATCTTCATTAACAACAACGGGGACCCCAGGAAACCTCCAGACTAAAAAGCCAGTATCAGATTCCAGGAGGCGATCGCCTCACCAAACGAATTAAGCCTGCAGCATCAGCCACCACATCGCGAAGCGAGAAAGAAGAAGAGTCTCTGCTGGGTGAAGAGCGGGACGCGCCTCCAAGGCAGGAAGACCGCCTTCGACTGTAGGATCGTCCAAATCTTGAAGGGGGAGAGTTGACCACAATGACGTCAAAGGAAGCTCCGCCGAAAAGGTTAGCATCTCCCGCAGACCCAACACCGCCCGACGAACCCCGCGAAGGGGGCCCCCCGTGCCGCGGTGGGGAGAAGGCGAAGGAATCTCCGGGGAAGGTTGAAGCAGAGTCCAGAAAGAAGAACGGGGTAGGGTATACGTCCTCCAGAAGGGCCATGGAGCTGGGGGCCACCGAACTGATGGGCATAGGACAGGAATAATCAGAGCACCAATAAAGGGATTCGGATATCCCGGCCGGGTCGGACACCAACCGATTAGAAAGTCCATAAGAGACAACAGCAGATCCGAACGAAGAGCTGAAAAGTGGCCTAGCCACGGGTCCAGAGCGGTCCAAACGCAAAGAATCCCCCGACCAGATGGAGGGAGATGAAGGGGTCAAATCCACTTCGAGAATATCCACCGCCACCAAATCACGACCGCCACTCACGTCCCCAGGCGTTGCAAATGATAGCCCCGAACCGCTGGCCTCCCCAAGCGACGCCTCGGAAAAATCCCCATGCGACGCTTCGAAGATATCCCTGGGAGATGACACGTGTCGCGAAGAATCCGAACCGTCCGCCCTCGATGAAGAGGTCGGATGGCCACCGCGCAAGGCCGAGGAAGGCGGTGAAGGATCGGACACCGGCGGCGGCAAAATGAGGATTTCCAGCTTGAAAGACCATGAGCCCATGAGCAACCGCTCGAAGATGACCTTACCCTCCATAGCCTCAAGATAGCGAGGAGAACACTCAAGAAGAATCGTCGTGCAGGCCCAGTCAGCCCCTGGCGCTAAGCCATCATCCAGGACAGCAAGGACTTGCCCCCATCTTCCGATCACCTTTGAGAGCACAGCCACCGTGCGAGAAAGGAATGGGACCCCCCGCACCTCCGCGATACAGACCTCAGTAAGAGTCACCGCACCATCCGCTACGCGAAGCGGTCGCCACTTAACATCAGGACCGCCAAAGCCACGGAAGAGGCTCTCCCGTTGCACCGGGGAGAGCTCGCGAACACAACAGCGCAGCGCGTCAAGGATGACGAAGTCACCGTCAAAACCATCGCCAAGGAACGAAATCGTTGTCGAGCGGATGTCATCCCAGGAAAGAGCTGGACTAAGCCTGACGCCAACAGCAACAAGGTGACTCAAGGAAGAGTCCCGCCTGCCCGCGAAAGCCCCGCCGCGATGCAGCCCCGCACCCAGCCTCGCCGAACCGCCCACCGACACCTCAACCCCCCTCCCCCCACCAACGGCAGCCCGACCACCAAGCTCCTGGTTGAATAAAACCCCCTGCTTCACGACTTCCGCATTCACAGGTACCGAGCCATGCACAGGTACCGAGTCATGCACAGGAATGCCCGCGTAGGGTCGAGCCTGCGCATCGCCTCCCACACCCAATGCCGAAACAGAGCCCAAGTCATCCACCACCACAGGTGCAGGAACGCCATCCGCCTCACAAGCAGGAGCACCCCCCAACGCCACCTCGGTTGCACCAGCACCGCGAACCACTTCCGCAAAAGAGCGAGCATCGCGAACACCATGAGAAGCACCACGATCCGCTCGCGAGAATGACCGCCGCGAGGCCACGCGTTGTCCGGCGCGACCTCCCGCACGCGAGAACCAGCAAGCAGCCATGTGATGTCCCACCCTGCCACAGTGGAAGCAGCGGGGCGGAGCATCACACGCAGAGGCAATGTGGCCACGCTTACCACATCGGAAACACTTACGACCTGGCTTGGCATACGAGACCCGCCTCCAACCAGCGTCCCCATCGAAGTCGCGCTCCGCCTGAGCTTCGCTTCCGCCCCCACGCACCTTTGGTCGCCACGAGAGACGCTCCGCCATCCTCCCGCAAATGTGTCTTCAACAACAGTGCAAAGTGCAAAACCCCTTCTCGGACCAGAGACTCGAAGACTTTCTCTCGTTGCTGGATTCTACCAAGGATGTGGGGCGTCCAACGGAGGGAAGGGACCATTGGGGATGGCATATGGGTCCTTTCTCGGTTAAGAAGGCTTTCGAGGCAATTTGCAGGCCTCCCCCATCGCGCTCGGAGATCTTGATTCGTGGTTGCGCTTTCTTGTGGGCTCTTGGGCTCCCTGAGCAAATTGGCTTCTTCTTGTGGCTATTCCGTAGGCAAAGACTGATGACGAGGGATCGGTGTGCTAGGCTTCTGGGCTCTGTCTCTGATAGGTGCCTTCTGTGCGACAAGTCGGTTGAATCCATTGAGCACTTATTCTTCAAATGCCCTAAAGTGATTCCGGCCTGGGGGGAGGCAGGTTTGGCTTGGTAGTACGCTTCGGGCAAGGTCTCCTTCTGCAGCTCGATGGTTACTAACGTGAGCAGATCTCGACGGGAGCTCATCTGTCCCGTTGCCATTCTGTGGGTTGTATGGCTGGGCAGGAATGCAGTCCTCTTCTCTGGGCAACGCTTCTACAAGGAAAATGTGGGGATTCATGCCGTGAGATTGGTAGATGAGTGGGATCCGTAGTTGTTTGTTTCTGTACCTTTGTACTCTTGTCTTTCCTCTTTTATTTCGTTATATAAATAAATTTTAGGGCGAACACCATTGAGTGTCTCCCCCTGTTTTGGCTTCAAAAAAAACGACTGTACTGAGGATTCTCCATGCGCTAATATTCCATGCTAACGGTGTCGGAGTAAGTGTAAGGTAAAGTTTGCCAACTAAACTTATTTCTTCAGTGGAGTCCTCAAAATAGGTGTCATCAACAACAATGTAATGATGAGCCTTTATAGGTGTCTAAGATGGTTTTAAACCAAGTATGCAACCTCCTTTCAGATGTCATGGTAATATTTCCTCTAAGACACTAGAAGTCATTCCTGACCATTAGTCATCTTAATACCTACAAAATAGTGTATCATGCACCGATGTCATTTGTCACAACAACACACCGCAAAAGGTTATGTATCCCGAATGCATGTAACAACACCTCCTAAAAGATAGTACAGTGCCATCAACATAAATCGCAAGAACAATCGTACCAATAATATGTAACTCAACATACAAAATGATTAGAGGTCTAACGAAAACCTACACTACATCCTATGCAACTAGGCCTATCAAACTAGGCCTGACGACTCTATTGCAAGCCACATATTGCCTTTACTAGGATGACGTTCACACTCTCCTTGATGGCATAATAAGGTGGTTGAAACATGCACAACATCTCCTTTTCAAGATCTTCATATAGAAAATCATTTTTCAATCAAGTTGATAGATGGACCAACTCTTATTAACGATCATGGAAAGAATACTACATATACGTCCCATCCTGACCACTGGAGTAAAGTTATCGAAGTGCTCGACTCTATACATATGAGTAAAACTTTTAGCCACAAACCTTGCATTGCGTAGTTCGACTTTGCCATTAAGGGTGTGATTGACAATAAATAGTCATTGACAGACAATAGGAGTGACACCAAAAGACAAGGTATGAGATCACATGTGCCACAATATAGAATCCCATCCATCTCATCGTACATAACATGTTTTTTATCGGAAAGAGGGTGAGATCCCAAGGTGGGACTCGCCGCAAAAAAATCATTAATAAACTAAAGTCGTAAACCTACAATCAAAGAAGGGACCAGGCCGACATAAGGCCTTTGTAGTGATCGAGTAAATTTCCAGCATAGAAACGTTGACCACATATATTTTCATTCCTGGCGCACCAGATAGCCCAAAGTATGGCGAAAGCTGGGGAAGCGTCCTCCTGTGAATTGTCGCATGTTGATCTAATTGAGCTCCAGAAGGAAGCACTATCATCAGTCTTGAGCCAGGAAATACCCGCGCCCTCCCATATATGTGTCGCGGTTCTGCACCTAAAAAAGAGATGCTCTAAGTCTTTGGTCTCTTTTCAACACATCACGTCCCATGTATGAAGCAAGCTATAACGCCGCATTTTCGTAAGGAAATGGTTGTGCCTTGTAAGCCAAAAAAAAATTGATCAAAGCATCAGTGAATTGCTAGTCCGAAGCAAACAAGACCTTAGTCTCAATAAATGAGATAAGATGAAGATTGTATATTCTTACCACTTTCAAAATAGCAAGGGGCAAGTTGGGCGTAGTAAAATGAGCAGCCAGAGCATCAATTGATGAGGGACCGGATTCGTATTTACCAACAACATGCACTCCATGGGTAGGTTAAATAAAATATATTCATACTTTATGGTTTCCCACTTTGGTAGACATGAACAAATGGGGAAACTCCGAAGGAATGTTGCGAACAGGATCACTAAAATAGCTGGATTATTCGAAAAAAGTGACATCAACATCGGATGTAACTCTATAATCAGTGAGTTCATTTGCAGGATGAAAGTTATGAACAAAATTAGTGCAACCAAAAAGACATAAAGGAGAAAAACATTAGTATCGGGTTAAAGCATAAAGAAGGGAATGATTCCCGTCCCAAGCACAGACAATGAAACCATATTAACCAGGTAGTTGGCAATTAAGAGCATCCCCTCAAAAGACTTCAGAACCACCATTAGAGTAAAACGTGTAGAAGAAACATCAAGAAGGTGTCTCAACTTCTGCTGTACAGTGACCAGATACTTCTGCACAAACTCCAGAACAGATACTTCTGCACAAACCCCTTTGGTGTGAGGTATACGAATAACAAGTTTGATGCAAGATACCCTCAAATGCAAAGAAAGTGACCAGATACTTCTGCACAAACTCCAGAACAGTATTGGATCAAAAAAATTTAGTGCAGCAGCCAAAAAATGTATTTATTTCATGAAAGAAGGATTAACAATAAAATTGGCAGCAAACCATTCTTTTATTAAACCAAGAATTGAACATGTCCCTTCAAGAAACGTTCAATGATAACGGAAAAAATCAGAGATTCAGATATTAATAAGATCAAATGGGACTAAAAGAAGAGAAAATCGCATAGATACACACTACTAAAATAGGAGCAAGACCTTAAATGTCAGTTTCAGCCAGCACATCGGTGACCGGCTGAAATGATATCGCGGCCAAAATTTGATCGAAATCCCGCTGATATTTCGGCCATATCATTCATCAGCCCTTCTACCGTCAACCCTAAACCCTTAAATGTAGGTTGTTTTGTTCCAATTTCAGTCACTTATCGAAACCGATATTCGATAAAATTTGATGCCATGAAGAGGAGTATTCTCAAAGAGAATAAGCCATAAACTGTTAGATGATGGGCATCGTCAAACTTAGCCTTAAGACAGATACACACTACTAAAATAGGAGCAAGACCTTAAATGTCAGTTTCAGCCAGCACATCCGTGACTGGCTGAAATGATATCTCGGCCGAAATTTGATCGAAATCCTGCTGATATTTCGGCCATATCATTCATCAGCCCTTCTACCGTCAACCCTAAACCCTTAAATGTAGGTTGTTTTGTTCCAATTTCAGTCACTTATCGAAACCGATATTCGATAAAATTTGATGCCATGAAGAGGAGTATTCTCAAAGAGAATAAGCCATCAACTGTTAGATGGTGGGCAACATCAAACTTAGCCTTAAGACAAGTATCTCCAAAGGGGGAAGACTTCAGTAACTACCTGGTGAGGTGTCTGTGACTACCTAGTTGGAAGGATTTACCAATTGGCATCATTTAAGACCAAGAAGCAGAATTGAGCGTGCCCCTCCGAGAGATGTCAACGAGAATGAACAAATCAGAGATTCGAACACTACTAAAATCAAACAGGACTAAAAGGAGAGAAACTGCATAGATACTCACTACTACAATAGGAGTATTCTTAGGGAGAATAGCCCATCAACTATTGGGTGATGGGCATCATCTAACTTAGCCTTAAGACCAGTAGTAAAAGAGGGGGAGACTTCCGTAACTATCTGGGGGAGGTTTCGTGACTACATGGTTAAGCTCGGTAACACATAATTGACACTACGGAAATCATCCATAAAACTAACAAAATTATAATGACCAAAAATAGTGTACACAGGCTATGGACGCCAAACATCATAATGTACCAAATTAACGAGACTAGCATCAAGGTTCCATGCCTCAAGTAAAACGAGGCTCATGTTTGTCAAACTGACATGCATTGCCACTAAAAAAGGCTGGAACTCGGTTGATAGTATTTGTCCAAAAATACATTGCTCATTCAAGAATATTCAGAGAAATCTAATCAAAGATGGAAGAAAGCTAAAAGTGCCAAATTTTGACATAAAATGTCAAGAAAAGCAAAAACGAATGGGTGTTGACAATTTATTTCTTTATTTTGAAAATTTATAATTGATTATATTATAAGAATTAACACCCACTATTTGACATTCTCATCATTGATAAATAGGTATCCCTTCTTACTGGTTCATCGTCTACTGGAATTTAGATTTTTTTCGGTTCATTTAATTTTGGAGGAGGATCCTTCCTATTAAATTTGACATCAAGGTTATGGAGCTAACTTGTGAACTGTTGAATATCAGACTAACGACCTCCATTGAGAAAATAAAATGCTGAAGGACAAGCAAGCATCCAGCGCAATGAAATAATTAACCAACCAAACATCAAATCGATTACGACATGTCACTAGTTTCCAATATAAATGTCCAATCCTGTCCAAAATGGTCCACCAGCCGACCTGCTTTATCTATCAATTTGGGACGGCCAAGCCACCAAGGTCTAACATGACCAATTTAAATCCATCTATCAATTTCCATCCAACCAAGTTTACAACTTTCAAGAAGAAACTTGATATGCATTTGTTACCAAGATGAGACAAAATGATTAACCCAATTTACCAAAGACAGCCACAGTGAATTTGCAAGGAGGGAGGCGTGACTGGATTGATAGCATCATTACTGTAGAGATAGTTTCACTATTATTATTTTATGTATCCAGTTGTTATTTCTTTTCTTATTTAGACTTCTTTGTAATTTACCCTTTAGGTCTCTCCCTATATAAGAGAGCCTAGGGTTTTTCTTTAATCATATCGAAGACTCCTTTCTCCCAACATGGTATCAGAGCCGCCCTAGGGCTCTTCCCTCCCTTCCCCACCCGCCGCCCCTCCTTTTTATCTTCTAGCAGCCAGCGGCGCCCGGCGTCCCCTCCCAGCGCTCTCAGCCGCCGATCCCAGCGGCTCCCAGCCGTCAGCGGCCCCCCCGCCGACCCACCAGCGGCTCCCGCCGCCCCCTCCAGCGGCTGCCAGTCGCCTCCAGCCGCTCACCAGCGGCCCCAGGCGCCTCGCCAGCGGCTTTCAGCCGCTCCACAGGTCCCCAACCGCTCCTGCGGCTTCTAGCGGCACTCCTCTCGCTGTTGTAGGCCATCCTCTGGCCTCCAACAGTTCATAAACAGCGCTCTCGAGGCGATTCAAGGGCTGTAAGCCTTCTTGAAGGCGTGCCCTAGACCCCTCCTCCTCCGGTTTATGGATTTGAGTGCGTAAAAGTCTACACACGTACTCAAATCCGATGAAGTTGGTGTAGACGTTCATCAACGTGTCTATTTTTCCCTTCGTCTTCTCCGAGCAGCAGTATGTCAGAATCGAAAGTCGATTTGCCCTCCACCGGCGCATTCAAAGGTCCTGCGCCAATAGTCAAGATGGACGGGTCTAATTATGAGCTATGGGCTATGCAGTTCATGAGCCTCATGAAATCAAATGGTAAGAAACACATTCTTACCGAAGATGAGCCTGCGGAGAAGACAGGGATCTATGCCTCATGGGAGGCTGATGACGCTTATGCGAAAGTCTGGTTGTCTGGTACATTGTCGATGGAGATTGCTAACGATGTCCTCCATCAGCCCACTGCTAAGGCGATGTGGGACATCCTTGCTGCTACGTATTCGCAGGTGCGAAACGAGACCAAGATGTTGCAGCTTCAACATGACATCTTTACAATGAAGCAGGCCGGCCGACCTCTTCACTCTCTATATACATCCCTGAGAGGGATGTTCGAGAAGCTATACAGTACTATTCCTCTTACTGCCACTCCGGAGCAGCAGAAGACATTTCGGAACACCACCATGGTGGGCGTTCTACTTGCAGCTCTCGATCCTGAATATGATGCTGCACGGTCACAGATTCTAGCAGATGCAGTAATTCCTCCAGTGGAGGATATCTACAGGAGGCTCAGTCGCATTCCAGTTTCCTCCAGCCCTTCTATTCCACCCCTATCTGCGATGGCAGCTTCGCGTGGGAGAGGTGGACCATTTTCTGGACGTGGTCGTGGACGTGGCCGTGGACCTCAAGGAAGAGGCCGCTTCAGTCAGACATGTTCTTAGTGCCACCGCATAGGACACTCAGAGGACACATGCTATTCTAAGCATGGATTCCCAGCCTCGGCACGTGTTGCAGAGCATTCTCAGTCTCCAGTATCCTCCACTGCTGATAGTCGATTTGATGAGCTTGTGGCCCGTCTCCGAGATATCATGCCACAGTCATCTGGTGATGTGTCTGGTGGCTCCTCAGATATTGCCGCCACTGCCTCTGCCAGTTCATCTGCCGCTGCGAGCACCTCAGGTAGATCTCTTGCATTTACTACATCGCATGATATATCTGACTGGGTTATAGATTCTGGAGCCATGCATCATCTCTGTCGAGATCGAGGCAGATTACAAGCCTATAGAGATATTTCTCCTGGTCGGTCAGTGCAGATAGCAGATGGTACATATTCGCCCATGGTTGGACAGGGGGAGGTTTTTCTATCTTCCACTATGCAGCTACAGAATGTTCTACATGCTCCTGAGTTCTCAATGAATTTGCTATCTATTAGTCAGATTACGAAGGATTTGAATTGTCGTGCTATATTTGACCCGTCTTCTCTTATTTTTCAGGACATACTCACGGGCAAGGTGATTGGCTGTGGCTCTGAGCAGAATGGTTTATATCGACTGGTTCGGGAATCCTATGCTGGCGCCTCATCTCTTTCTGCTGGACCAGTCTCACCATACATTTGGCATCTCCGTTTTGGTCATCTTCCGCTCCAGAAAATGCGTCATCTTTTGCCTCAGATCCCTCCTAGTTCGTCTTTCCGATGCGAAGCGTGTCAGCTGGGAAAGCATCACAGGTCGAGCTTCCCACGTCGTCCGAGTCGGAGCAGTAGCTCCCCTTTTGAGTTGTTACATGTTGATATATGGGGTCCGAGTCGTGTTCCCGATCATCAGGGGCACAGATTTTATCTTGTGGTAGTGGATGATTACTCGCGTGTGTCATGGGTTTTCCTTTTGAAAAATAAATCTGAAGCAGGAGATGTGATCAAGAACTTGCTTAATGAAGTGCACAATGTTTTTTCTACCTCTGTCAAATATGTTCGAACGGATAATGCTCTTGAATTCTGTACACGTTCACTTTCTCTATTCCTTTCATCCAAGGGAATTATTCATCAAACCACCTGTGCGTATACCTCACAACAGAATGGTGTGGCGGAAAGAAAGCATCGCCATCTCTTGGATATTACCCGAACATTGTTGATTCAGAGTTGTGCTCCTATTTCATTCTGGGGCGATGTTGTTCTTACTGCATGTTATCTGGTTAACCGAATGCCATCCTCAGTTCTTGGTGATAAGATACCTATCTCTCTTATTTTCCCAGACAAGGAGTTATTCTCACTGACTCCACGTGTTTTTGGTATTGTGGCTTTCGTTCATCGTCTATCTCCCGGACTTGATAAACTCTCTCTTAGAGCAGTCAAGTGCGTTTTTGTTGATTATTCCAGAACTCAAAAGGGTTACCGGTGTTATGATCCTGTGACTCAGCGGTACTTTGTGAGTGCTGATGTCACGTTCTTTGAGTCGGTCATGTATTTTTCTCCTGCGGGTGACAGAATGGTAACATCCACTACCACTGATGATATCTATGTTCCTCCACCACCTACACTGAGTACTCCTGAGTCATCGCTTGTACCCGTCACCACGCCAGTACCACCACCTCCACCTCCACCCATTCCACGGCCTACCATATCACCTTTACCCAAATTCTATACACGTCGGTCAGGTCCTGCTCAGACTACACACCAGCCAATCACCACGCCTTAGGTATGTTCAGATGGCATTACTTCTGACGGGTCAAGTTTAGTACATGTGCAGGATCCTTCAGTACAGGCAGATACTAGCCCATCCAGTACGCCAGATGGAGATCTTGATGTCCCGATTGCCATTCGGAAGCAGAAGAGGCAATGTGCCTCTTATCCATTTGCGTCACAGGTATCCTTTCACCGTCTTACTGGTGATTTTCAAAAGTTTGCCATAGCCTTGTCTTCTGTGGATATACCACGGACATACCAGGACGCTTTGCAGCAGGATTGCTGGAGATTAGCAATGGAAGAGGAGATGAGGGCCCTACAGTCTCGTGGTACATGGTCTTTGGTCCCTGCACCTTCTGATGCCTCAGTTGTGAGCTGTAAATGGGTCTTCACAGTCAAATATCATGCAGATGGCACGTTGGATAGGTACAAAGCACGCTTGGTCGCCCGTGGGTTTACACAAACCTACGGTGTGGACTACATGGATACATTCTCTCCAGTGGCAAGACACTCTACTCTTCGTATCCTTTTATCAGTTGTTGTGGTCCGTGATTGGAATATATCTCAACTAGATGTCAAGAATGCCTTTTTATATGGGGACTTACAGGAGGAAGTCTACATGCAGCAGCCACCTGGGTTCACTGCTGAGGGGGAGAAGCATATGGTCTGTAGACTTCACAAGGCTATATATGGCCTCAAACAGAGTCCGAGAGCATGGTTCCAGAAGTTGTCCAGTCTAATTGAGCAACAAGGGTTCAAGAGGTCAAATGCCGATCACTCATTGTTTGTCCAGAAGTCATCGGCAGGTACGGTTGTTATTATGGTTTATGTAGATGATATCCTGGTTACAGGAGATGATGCTCAGCGCATAGAGAGGGCGAAGGCATTTCTTGGCCGTCAGTTTGTTACAAAGGACCTTGGGACTCTGAGGTACTTTCTGGGGCTGGAATTTGCGAGGAATGCACAGGGTTTGGTAATGACCCAACGGAAGTACATTACAGACTTCCTGACTGAGACTGGCATGGATGGTTGCAAACCATCAAGTATTCCCATGGATCCCAGCGTGAGGTTGTATGATGATGATACTGATGAAGTAGATAAGAGGAGATATAGAGAAATGGTGGGAAAACTCCTCTACATTACCATAACTCGCCCAGACATTCAATTTGCAGTTAGCAGGGTGAGTCAATTTATGGAGCAGCCAAGACAGGTTCACATGGATGCGATACACATGATACTGAGCTATCTGAAGTCTTCTCCAGGGTCAGGGCTGCTATTCAGAAAGGGCACAGACTTATCCATCTCAACATGTGCAGATGCAGATTATGCAGGATGTCCGAAGGATCGGAAATCAACCTCAGGGTATGCAGTCTTTGTTGGAGACTCTTTGGTTTCTTGGAAAAGCAAGAAACAAACTGTTGTGGCAAGGTCCAGTGCTGAATCCGAATATAGGGCCATGGCTCAAGTCAGCACGGAAATGATGTGGGTTCGTTCAGTACTAGAAGATCTATGTGTAGCGGTGCCCCTACCTATGAAGCTTCAGTGTGACAATCAGGCAGCATTATTCATTGCCAATAATCCAGCCTTCCATGAAAGGACCAAGCATATTGAAGTTGACTGTCATTATACTAGGGAGCTGATCCAGAGAGGGTTGATATCTACTACACACATGAGCTCAGGAGACCAGACTGCAGACGTGTTCACCAAGCCACTGCTCAGAGGACCCTTTCAGAAATGTTCATCCAAGCTGAGCATGATAGACATCTATGCTCCACCTTGAGGGGGAGTGTAGAGATAGTTTCACTATTATTATTTTATGTATCCAGTTGTTATTTCTTTTCTTATTTAGACTTCTTTGTAATTTACCCTTTAGGTCTCTCCCTATATAAGAGAGCCTAGGGTTTTTCTTTAATCATATCGAAGACTCCTTTCTCCCAACAATTACTATGCAAAGGTACAAGATAGTGAAATTTCATTTTTAGACAAAACAGCTGGCCACAAATACACTTGGATGAATGTGGGTAAATTCATATCACAAAAAGGTCATGCGCCACTAGATTGACGTGCAAACCAGAAAACAAACACAAGCATAGGTTCGGATTTTACATGTGTATATCAAAGTTTCATAAAGCGACTTGAAGTCCAAAACCAATCATACCCCTTTTATTTTTAGCTCTGGTAAAATCCTTTGCCTTTTCAACCTCAGCGGAAGCTTTCTTTAGAAGAACTTGCTCCTTCTTCTCTAACATTTCAAGTGTCTGCATCAAGAAACATGAAATTGAGTTATCATTCAGCAATATAAAATGATCCAAATATCGAAGACAAATACATCAAGTGCTAAGTGGCTTTCAATTATTACTTTGGATTTGAATAAAGAAAGCTACCATCTATATGCAACATATCAGCAGATCACGACTCTTTTGAAAGAAATGTGTTCCTTATCTAAATGGTTATTGCTGTGACAGTGTGAAAATTAGGATTAGGGTTTTACTGCTCACCCTTTCGAAAGAATTTATGCATTTTTCTTTTGTTTGTAATAGGATTATGGTTTTACTGATCACCCTTTCAGAAGGACTAGAGCATTTTGCTTTTGTTTGTGACCCAAACCCTCATCTCTATCAATATAATTAGGTCTAGGATACGATATTCGACGAGTATAACAACCCACGTGATATCAAAGAAGTGGTCCTAGACCGATGTTCTGAGCCCTGCACCCCTCACCACTGTCGAGCTTCTTCTCTCTAACCTCAACAGTTGCAGCTCGCAAGATTGTCACCCCCCAGTATGAACACTACATCCACATGGGATTGCCATCGTTGCTCGTCTCCAAGGACATGAATTAGACAATTGCATGTCCTTTGTCTGATTTTTCCTAGAAGATGTCCACACTCTGGAATTCGAGGTAGCATCCCTAGAACCAACATGAGGAGCGTGAGAAAGAATGTGTGGTCAAATTGTCAAGTTAAAGATCAATTACATCAGATGTTCACCGGTCAAAGGACAGAGGAAGCTGTCTTCTTTTAGAGCCATAATCGGAGAACATGACAAGTATACCTCGTGGGATGAGGATAATAGCCTAATATGTGCATGTTGTCATTTCTTAGATTGTAGACATGATGATCCACTGTAAGACAACATACGTAATCTGAAACAACCTAAAGGAGTCATATTCGTAGGAGATGAATGTCAATCATGTGTTCCAAGCCTACTATAATATGATATATCTTCAATAGAAGGCAAGACTCGACCCCGGTTCTACTCGCAACTGAAGGTGCTAAGGAAAAAGTATAACTCCTCGAGGCATGTGCATGTGTTTGATGCACAAAGCGAGTCGGAAGGAGTTGCAACAATGACTTCCCTTATTAAGGACGGGAACCGACCTACCATGTATCCCGATATCAAAAGATGATGGGTATTACACTGCCCATCCAAGAGGAGGTGTGCAGCTCACTGAGTCGCCCAAGTATCTTCCAACAATAGAAGATGATACTGGAAACATTTGCCTTGGTTATGTACTCCGACCATAGATGGCATGGTTTGTTTGGAGGAGTATGTTCTAAAGATCGCGACAAATTTAATGCAGGTAGTAGTAATACCAATGGTCAGACTGGACTTACTGGCAAAGAAGAAATTCAATGCACTTTTAATGGTAGGGCATGCCAGATCGAAGAGATGTGCCAGACCAAGCACGAGAGGCCCTAAAATACTCGAATGGCTACAAGTGGTGATACAATGACGTTATATCGCATCGATTTGGATGATATGTCAGACACTCTTCTAAAACATCTTCCGCATTAACTGGCATACCAACTGAGTCTGCAACGATTACTACATGTGCATCATTATCATGTATGGACTCATTATGTTGATTCCGAGGTTGCAAAAGTTGATAGTTGGTACATAACCAAGAGGGTCATTGACAAAAGATTAATCAACAATCTAGAAACTAATTGTGTTTATTTGGTTTTTCCTTTTTAATATATATTTTTATAAATTATTTTTATACATATATTCGTATATATCCATATAGATTTGGACATTTTCGATACTTGCATGAGGAAATAAAATTAATACTCGAATTCCAACCAAATATTAAGTGCCTTACCGTTAGTTTTCTTTCAAATTTTAAGAAAAAGAGGATCATACAGCTTGTTACAACAATTCAACCAAATACTCGAGCCAACCAAGGGGAGGTTGATTGGTTAACCAACTAGATACAGTCAGAACAAGCACCCCCACCCCATCCAACTAATTGTACTAGCCGATCATATTTTGTAAACTCGGTTCATTTTATTAATTTACATTTATTAGTAGATTCTGAAGATTCTTGCCATTTTTGACGAAGGCAGAAGATGGTTGTGCATCATAAGACAAATTCACTTAGAGAGAATTCTTCACATGGTAGAAGGTCATCTATCCCATGTGATGGGACTCAGATCGAGAAAACTGTCCATGACCCAACCCAAACTGTAGTTAGGAACCAATCATCAAATTCTTAAAAAACTTGGTTCTTGGTTGATAGGTCTTTTTCGAGAAAGATCATGTACCCGAAATTGAATTTACTTGTTTTCTTACATGATTAAAAGATTGCTTCTTTGCTTTCTACCGGACCAGCTAGAACTATATGCCTCTCAAACACAATCACATTCACATGTCTAACTTAGGATGCGACGATGGGATATGTATACATGATTTTCAATTGGCTTCTCTTGCAGTATATAGTTTAGTTTGGGCAAATATTAACATATAGATAAAATCATCCTAGGAAAAGGAGAGGAAGACCCTTTTTTCCCATTTTCTGGTAGTTACATAAATAGCTCGCGACTCTATTTTTATTGTAGAATCATTTCTATTTGTTGAGATGTTTATTTATCTCCGTACTATATTTATATTTTATGTTTTCTTAGAGTACCACTTATGTAATTAACCCTTGGCTCCTCTCCTATATAAGAGAGCCTTGGGATCTCTTTTCATATTGAGTATAAAGTTTATTCCAACATGGTATCAGAGCAATGGTCCTAGATCGGGGTTCTCAAACCAAAACCCTAACCCTAGCCCCACCCGTCAGCCTCTCTGCGCGCCATCACATGTCACCGTGCGCCTCCGGACGGCCTGCAGCCACCCCCTGCGCCGCCGCAGCCACCCCAGCGTTGCCGCCAACCATCCCAGGCCGCCGCCGCTGCCTCCCTCTGGTGCACCCAACGCCGCCGCCGCCCCCTGTCCAGCAGTTGCTGTCGCCTTCTAGCAACCCAGTGAGGTGCGTTTGCCTCTGAAAACGTGGCGGTTTGATCAGAAAGGGGTCCGGCAACCCCTGTTCACGTGCATCAAGGTCTGGACTGCTCTGCGAAGGGTGATATAGTCTGATTTCTCCCTTCATTTGAGGCTCTCGACCACAAACATTGCATTAGGGTTGAGTGCATAAGTCTACAGATACATCTCATCCCTCTTTTGATGTTGTAGACAAGACTTTAGCATGATATTCCCCGCTTTTTCCGAATTTTGGGCGTATTAAAGAATGTCAGAAAACAAGGGTGACGTCTTCTCCTCTTCCGGTGCCTTCAAAGGACCGGCACCTATCATAAAGATGGGTGGGACCAACTACTAAGTTATGGTCCATGCATTTTCGCACCCTGATGCAATGCCACAACAAGGAGCATATTCTGACGAATTCCGAGCCAGCGGACAAGACTGGGGCCAATGCATCATGGAAACAGGATGATGCCTATGCTCGTATATGGCTCTCTGGGACACTCAGCACAGAGATTGCTAATGATATTGTCAATCAGCCAACCGCGAAGGCCATGTGGGACATATTGGCTGCTACCTATGGACAAGCGAAAAATGAACGCAAAATACTACAACTTCAGTTCGACATTTTCTCGACCAAACAGAATGGTCGACCTCTACATGCACATTTCTTACATCTGAGAGGCATGTTTGAGCGATTCCACAGCTTCATGTCTATGACTACTAGTGTGGAACAACATCAGGCATATCGGAATGCCACTATGACTGGAGTTTTTCTGTCCTCTCTTGACCCGGAGTACGATGTCGCTCGCACTCAACTACTGACTGGCGAAAACATACCTCCAATGGAGGAGGTATACAAGCGGCTAAGCAGGATTTTACTACCACAACTGCATCCACGCCGCAGTCGACTTCCTCAGCTATGGTTGCTTCTCGTGGACGAGGTAGTACTTCCCAGTTCTGTGGTCGTGGACCTTGTGGTAGAGGTGGTTATCGTCAGCGTGGTCCTTGTTCTTATTGTCGTCATCCTAGCCACTCAGAGGAGACATGCTTTCACAAGCATGGCCTTCCGGTGTCTGCACGGGTTGCTGAGCAGTCTGACTCTCCACCTGCACCCACTACTAATGCATGTTTTGATAATCTTGTCTCGAGACTTCGAGAAATGGTGACCACTCCTATGACTCAGACTGCAGGGCCATCAGATGCAGCGGCCACCACCAGAGCTCTACCTAGTTCTTCAGGTATTTCATATGTGCTTACCAGTTCCAGTAGCAATGGTTCTGATGTGACAGATTGGATTATTGATTCTGAAGCATCCCATCACATGTGTGAAGATCGGACACAGTTTTCTTCATACATGACTATTACTCCAGGGCGTTCTGTGATCATAGCCAATGGAGTTTGGCTTCCCATCGTGGGTCAGGGGGAGATTGTTTTAGCCCCTTCTATACAACTTCAGAATGTTTTACATGCTCCAGATTTTCAAATGAATCCTTTGTCTGTTAGTCAGATTACAAAAGATTTACACTTCCGTGCAATATTTGACCCATCTTCTCTTATGTTTCAGGACATACTAACTGGCAGGATGATTATTCATGGCCGTGAGCAGAGAGGATTATACAAACTTGTTGTTCCTTCATGTGCTGGTGTGGCCTCTATTCCCTCTGGATCTGTTTCTCCATTTCTGTGGCACATTCGCTTTGGCCACCTTCCTCTCCAAAAGATGATGTGTGTTCTCTCGCAATTATCTATTCGTATTACTCTGGACTGTGAAGCTTGTCGGCTTGGGAAATACCACCGCCGCTCCTTTCCTAGTCGTCCAAGTCATAGTAGTAGTCGGTCCTTTGAGTTGTTGCATTTTGACATTTGGGGTCCTAGTCGTGTTCCTGATCATCAGGGGCATAGATTTTACATGGTTGCAGTTGATTATTCTAGACTGTCTTGGGTTTTCTTAAACATAAATCTGAAGCATGAGCTATAATGAAGAATTTTCTTATTGAGATCAACAACATTTTTCTGCTAAAACCAAATATATTCGCATCGACAATGCTCTGGAATTTTCTACTCTTCGTTTGGCAGAATTTCTCCAGTCTATGGGTATTGTTCATCAGACTTCCTGCGCGTATACATCACAGTAAAATGGGGTTGCAGAACGCAAACATCGTCACCTCTTAGACATCACGAGGGCCTTGTTGATTCATAGTCATACACCTCATTCTTTCTGGGGGGGATGCAGTCCTCACCGCCTGTTATTTGGTAAATCGTATGCCTTCCACTATTCTTGGAGAAAAGAGTTCCTTCTCGATTGCGTTTCCTGAAAAGGAACTCTTCACACTTACACCTCGTGTTTTTGGATCGGTAGCCTTTGTCCATGACTTTACTCATGGCCGTGACAAGCTCTCACCTAGAGCTGTCAAATGTGTCTTTGTTGGTTATTCTCGTACCTAAAAAGGGTATATATGTTTTGATCCTGTTGGGAGAAAATACTATGTCAGTGCTGATGTTACTTTTTTCGAATCTATTATGTATTTCTCTCCTACAGGTGACAGGCTATCCGAAAATGGATCCAGAGAGGATGTTGTGGTTCCTCCACCTCCATCTCCTCCATCACCTCCACCTCCACCTCCTCATCCAGAGTCTACATTCTTACCCCATGTTTATACTCGCGGGTCTTCTACTCGACCCTCTGCTCATGCGCTTACGACATCATCCATCCTGCATCAGGTATGTCATGAACATATTATATCTACTGATGGCACTGGAGATTTTATTAATGAACAGGAGGAGTTAATTCCAGAAAAGGATGAGGCTGATGATCTGGAGGTACCAATTGCTCTAAGAAAACCGCGTCGCCAATGTGCTACTTACCCAATGGTTGCACATGTTTTCTTGGATCATCTGTCAGATGCCTACAAGAAGTTTACAGTGGGACTTTCTGCTGTTACTATCCCACGTACATATCAGGAGGCGCTCTAGGACGCTAGGTGGTGACTTGCTATGGAAGAAGAGATGATGGCCCTACGATCACGTGGCACATGAAGCATTGTTTCACCTCCACCAGGAGCATCTATTGTGAGCTGCAAATGGATATTCACGATCAAGCAAAGGGTTGATGGCAGTGTTGATCGATTAAAAGCAAGGCTTGTGGCTCGAGGGTTCACCCAAACATATGGGGTGGATTATCAGGACACCTTCTCTCCAGTAGCAAGACATTCGACACTACGCATTCTGCTATCTGTTGCTGTTTCCAAAGACTGGCTGTTGTATCATCTTGATGTCAAGAATGCCTTTCTCTATGGGGATCTCCAGGAGGAAGTTTATATGCAAACACCAGGGTTTGCTACTGAGGGGGAGACTCAGAAGGTGTTTCGCCTTCATAAGGCGATTTATGGCATGAAGCAAAGTCCAAGAGCTTGGTATCAAAAGCTGTCGGAGTTGATAGAGCAAAAGGGGTTCGTGCGGTCTACTTCGGACCACTCACTATTTGTACAGAGGACATCTAGAGGTACTGTGGCTATCCTTGTTTATGTGGATGATATTGTAAAAATAGGAGATGATGAGCAGGGTATTCTTACTGTTAAGGAGTTCCTTAGTCAACAGTTCGTGACTAAGGACCTTGGAAACCTTCGTTGCTTTCTTGGACTAGAATTCGCTAGAAATAAACGTGGACTCGTGATGAATCAAAGGAAATTTGTTATGGACCTCCTTTCCGAGACAAGCATGACAGGGTGCAAGCCTGCTTCCACTCCTATGGATGCAAGCATGAGATTGTATGATGAGGACACTGAAGAAATTGACAGGAGGAGATATAGAGGGCTTGTTGGGAAGCTCCTATACACCACTATTACCAGGCCGGATATTGCTTTTGCAGTTAGCAAAGTCAGTCAGTTCATGAAGCAACCCAGGAAGGTACATATGGATGTCGTTCACATGATCTTGAGGTACTTGAAGGCATCATATGGCTTTGGCCTTCTGTTCAGTAGGGACGCATCACTTGAGGTGACAGGATGTGCAGATGCAGACTATGCTGGTTGTCCCAGGGACAGAAAGTCGACTTCTGATTTTGCTATTTTTGTAGGCAGTTAACTTATCTCATGGAAAAGCAAGAAGCAGACTGTGGTGGCCAGATCTAGTTTTGAGTCTGAATACAGAGCTATGACACAAGGATGTACAGAAATGATGTGGGTCAGATCACTATTGACCGACCTTACGATTGAGGTTCCCCTTCCTATGAAGCTTTTATGATATAGTCAGGCAACGCTATTTATAGCCAGTAACCCTGCGTTTCATGAGCGGACAAAGCATATCGAGGTGGACTGTCACTACACTATAGACATGATCCAGAAAGGTCTTATATCCACCTCACATGTCTCCATAGGAGATCAGACTGCAGATATCTTCACAAAGGCACTGGCCAGAGGTTCATTTCAGAGATGATGTTCCAAACTGAGCATGATTGATATCTTTGCTCCAACTTGAGGGGGAGTGTTGAGATGTTTATTTATCTCCGTACTATATTTATGTTTTATGTTTTCTTAGAGTGCCAATTATGTAATTAACCCTTGGCTCCTCTCCTATATAAGAGAGCCTTGGGATCTCTTTTCATATTGAGTATAAAGTTTATTCCAACACTATTATAAATAAACCAAGATGAAATCAAGAAGCAAGGATCCTGTTAGGGCCACGGTTCTTTCCTCAAATAGCGATTGGAGTGATAGTCCCTTGCTCATATAGTCAATAATAAGAGAGTTAAGCCTCTAGTCTGCACTAGCCACCTCATATGTGCTTGTCATGATCCTCCAACCAAGGTTACTCCCCCAATGGGAGGTTATCGTTACCCCCCTGATGCACGGTGAATAAATAAATAGGGTTTAATTTTCATCTGTTAATTAAAGTCAAATTAATTTTACAGTCCATTAAATTTTTATTTAAATAATGAGATCGTTTGTGATCTCAAATTAAATTAGTTAATTGGTTAGAATCCATTTACGATTTAATTAATTAGTTTGTTAGGCAGCTTGTATGATAATTAAGATTTGTTAAAATTTTAATTTTATTTGTTTTCTTTTAAGTTCGAATGTAACCATCTCTCCTATATAAAGGAAGCAAAGGGATATGTAATGGGATAATTCAGAGTCAATCAAAATTTGAGATTTATCCCATATCTCTCCTTCCCTTCTCTCCTCTCTCTCCACACAATCTTCATGATTCTCTTCCCCAAATCCCTCATTTCCGAGGAGCATTCTCTCATTTCCCCTCCGATTTCTTACACCAACAAATTTCCATCGCCAAATTTATTTTTTCCTCCATTGCATATAATTTTCGTTTGCATCAACTGGTATCAGAGCATGGCCTAGAGATCGTCCTCACAATCTCATGATCCGTACAGATGTTCGCGTAGACATGTAACGAAAGACTCTCGTTCGGTGGAACATAAACGGTGAACTGAAGATGCCTACAACAAAGAGTTGATGTCCATATTGCTCAAGTTTCAGTCGAGTCTACAAGAGTTAGCTGCAGATTTTCGGATCTTGAGCACCGCCAGATCGATATCCCCTATCCTCGAAGCTATTGTCCAGGTTTTCGAGGAAGAAAAAAAAGAAAAGAAGTTGTCATCGATGTTCTGCTTGCTGTTCGGCAAGATTCCGACCAACCTATGCCTACGACACAGACTCCTAAGACACATGCAGCCCTCTCGTGGTCCCCTACGCCAACCCCATACCTCTGGCCCCCTCGCCGCCTCTTCCTGCCACAAAAATGACCCCGTTGCAGCCCCCTTCTGCCCCCAAAATCATCCCCAAAGCCGTGTTACCACCCATCCCTGTCACATTGTCACCCTAAAACCTCCACAGATCCCTCCCACGCAGCCCTCTCCACCCTCTGCGCCACCAGTCGTGGTTGTATCACCTCCACCAATCCCCTACACCCCCCCTCGAAAACACCCCTGTCACCATCTCCATTTGTTATTGTAGCACTATTGGCTCCTCCTCTCATCGAATCCATACCCCCTTTGTCGTTATCCCTAACGCCGACTATATCCGACCCACCACCACCTTCTTTCCCAGTCCCTCATTACCACCTACACCTCCCCAGAGTCGAACTCTCTAGCCACCGCCTCCTCGTAGGCTTTGAGCCTCAGTGCTACCCTGTGCATCACTTGTGCGAGCCTCGTTGCCACCTTTTGCGCATCCAACAAGATCGTCGACACCGCCTCCTACTCCCATTTTTATGACGTCGCCACTTCATGGATGAAGAGGAAACTTAGTGCGGGTTCTCTGTGTAAAGGGATTCAACCCCCTTCCAATTAGGGCTATGAGATATATTTGGCAAATTTTCAAAGGAACCCCTCCTTAGAAATAATTTATTCCAAGGGAAAACTTGGTGGGAACTTTATAGGAGATATTTAAGTAAATGAATAGGAAAAATGCATATGCACCCTCCAATTGAAAAGAATTGCAAATGTAATGCTGAATTAAGTACGAAAGACACGAACTTGGAGTAAATAACTCAATGAATTCTGCAAGAATTCTCCGGTACTATACCTGAAGATCAAGCCACTCATCATGAGATGAGTTTTTCGAAGCGAGAGAGAGCTGATGCAGCAACAACAAAGCTTTTTCCTACATTAAGTAGGGACGACTACATAGATATTTTTGCCTCCATTCAGATATATCCAAGATTGCAAAAGGTATTCAGTCGGTATGGAAGGCCGTATCCCGATATATCGGCGATATATCGCCGATATATCCATATCGACATGTGACCGATATCGAAATCGATATATCGATATATCCGATTTCAGGCATTTTCTTCAGAAAGATTCCTAGATATAGCGATATATCGGCGATATATCGCCGATATATCGATATCGACACGATATCGAAACGATATCGATATGTCCTTCCACGGGTAGGGTCATTGATTACTGATTAAATGGTATGCTGGAGTTTAAACCGAAATTAAACAAGTTATACCTCTTGCAAGGGTTGTGTTAGGTAGTTGACGGTCAGCGTAGAAAATAGTTGAATCTTTCAACATGGATTTAAGCAAGAATCCATATAGCCGACCCTACTTATAGTGGGAGAAGGCTTAGTACATTTTTTAATTAATAAAAATATTAAATATATATAATTAATAAAAAATATAAATAAATAGGGAATATTTATACCCATAACCCTAAGTAATTTTGTAATTACAATCATAATCCCGTATAATCGCGAATTACACCCAAGACTCTGAATAAATGCTCTGTTTTACACCCATAACCATTTGTTAGTTTAGTTCATTAACTCAACCATATGATTGAATTAGTCTAACCAATCCACGATCTTAAGGGATCATGTATTATGTTTCTTAATGAGTACAAGAGACGTAGGGGTCTATATATAGCCCCATCAATACAATCAAATCTCCTCATTTGGCAATGTGGAACTAAGCAACTCATAAACAAATAGCCCAATTCACGATTCTCCCAATGGGAATCTTGAGGAGGTAGTATACATACAACAAGCACCTAGGTTCAAGATGAACAAAGGTCTAATTTCTAGAGAATGTCAGTTATGCGCTTAAGCAGTCTCATAGCATGTTTCCATCAAGGTGCTAAAAAATGTGCCTTGAGGCACTCGAGGCGTACACCTCAAGGTGAGGCTGTCCCATAGCCTTGATGTGTGCACCTCGATCCAATTCTGTGAGGTGTGCGCATGAGACATAGCTGATGTGGAATGCCTCGAGGCAAGGCTAGGCATTCTATTGAGGTATTTTAGTTTTTTCAGATTATTTATTGGTGATATTAATTTCTCACTTGGAAGTTTGAAAAACTTCTAACTAAATGTATGCTTGTTAAGGATATGTTTATACAAGATGAATGCCTAAATTTGATATTTTTTTGTGTTCACAGTTCATATTTACCATTGTTGTGACTTGCGAGTAGCGGAAACAAATACACAAATCGAATCTTGTTTCAAGACGGGGGGTGTTGTCCCTAGGGGAGCGCAAAGGCCCCCCTCCCTAGGCTCACTAACCGGGTAGCAAGACCCGGTGTCAGTATGGTAGAGAAACGGCCCTTCAATAACATTTTAGTGTCAAATATGTAATGATTAAGTCTAACATAATATTTATAGACAATAAATCGATGAAAATGGTGTAGAAATGGATATGGAGTTTTTATGTCTTCTTTTAGTGTTTTCGTCTCTATTATGTCATCATATATTAAAATGTTGTGTATTATATGTTGGTCAGAAAATATATGATTACATCGACACATATATAATTATAGTTTTATGCATACTTTTTCTATAAGAAAAGGCTTACGCCTTGACCGTCTCGAGGCTACTTCTCGCCTCGATTCCAAGGAAAAAACATCGACCACCTCGAGGCTACGTCTTGCTTCGATTCCAAGGAAAACACTTCGTTCCACCTATCCTTTTTTCAAACATTGGTTTCCATAAACTATCAAAGGTACTAAAGAAGTTCTTCATCAGATCCTCCTCACGTTACTCGTTGTTTACTGGAACAGTTAAAGGGAATATGATTATGTTGGCTTATGTCAATGACATAGTCCTAAAAGGATATAAAGAGCAAGACATCAGAGAAGTGAAGCGGATGTTAGTTGAACACTATGTGATCGAGGATATAGAGTCAATGTGATGTTTCCCGAGCTTGAGGTTAAAGAGGACTTAATCTATCTCAAGGTAAGTATGAAGTTGATCTTTTACAATAGGTTGGCATGTAAGGTGTCATATCAGCCCAAATTCATACAAGTCACAACTCTCAAGGCTCGTTTTTATGAGAACATGCTAGTGGATTAGCGGTCGTGTCACCGATTAGTTAGGAAGCTCGACTACAAGCTAGCACATGAGGGGACCGAGGGGTAATGACATCGTCTAGTTGGGAAGCTCAACTACCTTAATATCAATAGACCAAATCAAACAAGGTCCCATTGAAATATTGTTATGATGGCCTTGTGTTATACCAATGTCACCTCTGAAGAAAGGGATATTTTTTACATTCGAAAGCCATTGGATATTACAGCATATTGTTATATGTATGATACATGATGCCTTGAAGATAGGAAGTCCACCAGAGATTACGGCACCTACCTTGGTGCAACCATGTTCCCTGGAGCAGCAAAAAACATGCGATACTACTTGAGTGCAAAGAGTGAATACAAGGCGATCGCTCACGCAACTGCAGAGCTACAACATATACATAAAGTGTTGATTAATCTCCCTATTCCAAAGCGCAACATGATGGAACCAAGATGCGACAACACGGTTGTCATGCACATAGCAAACGCCCCTACATTCCATGAGCAGACTACACATGTAATTGTTGATTGTCGATTTACTAAATATACCTCATCCAAAGAGGCCTTCTTTGGACTTCTATTGGTACGTTTGTAAAACCAAATAACAGATTCAGCACTTTGACTCATGATCCTAGAGAAGTGGCATCTGACATTCACGAGGCTTCTCATACAATGGGTATAGATCCTTTGTTTGGATCTGATTGCTCGGGGTCGGTTGACCTTGGTTTCCTTTTGGATTCGGATCCTAATTATAGCTTTAGATCTAGCCATTTCGGCTTTGTTACTAGATCCCTTGTTTGGATATGATTGCTCGAGGTCAGTTGACCTTGGTTTCCTTTTGGATTTGGATCCTAGTTATAGCTCTGGATCTAGCCATCTTGGCTTTGTTACCATGCTATTGAGCAAAGAGCCGTATGACAATCCAATTTGAAGATTGTGATTTGCCCTTCAAGGAATCATGGCACCTATATGGTGTGTTTCAAGAAACGCAAGAGACGTGCTTCTAAATCCCGTTGCCCAACCGCTTGCCCTTTATCACTTGCAAGGCAGGACCGTTTAAAGGTGTTTATTTGTCGAATTAGCAACCATTGAGCCTTGGCCGCATATGGGGAGAGCATCAATTACAAAAGTGAATGAAGGAAATGTGGTCACAGGTATGCAGCCATTCGAAGCAAACAAAGTAGGTGAAGTCCTGGAGGGGTGTGAGGACCACGAGAGGGCTATGGAGAAGCGTGAAGTGGTTGTGAACTACTTGGAGGTGCAAATGGAAAGAGCATCCCCTATTGTTGTCAGATGAAGCTTATTTCCTAGAATGTATAGGATCTGGGATAGTCGGACAAGAGGAGAGTGGTTGGGCTCCTGCTTAAGGTCTAGAAGACATAGGGTGTCTGCAAGATACAAATTTAGAGGTTTCGCATACTTTCCCTTTAATGTAAGGTGGTTGGTTCTCATTTCTATAAATTGACAGCGATGCCATCTGTAGGTGCTTCGAGTGGCATGCTTGTAGGGTGGAATGGTAATCTGATAGAGTTTGTGGACTCGATGTGCAATACTTGGGTCCTATTAGTTGTGCTTCGGAGGATCTAGAATGATTTCCTATTGTAGGTTTCCGTGATTTATAGACCCTCGAGGGCATGGGCATCGACTTATATATGGGTCAAGCTTAGATTGGTGGAGACTCATTTTCTGCATATGGTTAGGATTGCGGGTCTTGACTTCAACGTCATCTTGCTTGTTGTGGATCACCTTCAGGATAGGGGTGGAATGAACCTTAGCTCCCCTTTGTTTGCGATCTTTGTCGGAGATTTGGCGATGAAAGTCTTGGACACCATAATCTCGTAAGTCGTAAACCTAGAGAAATAGCTCATGTAGGTCTCATCTGGACTGCTTCATTGGCTTTATGGGCGTGCTAGAGAGTTTTCCTTTGGAATCTATGTTGGCCTTTCGGACCATATGTTAGTTTGTAGGGGTTCATGTGATGGTCAACGTCCTGACACAATTTTTCGTTTTCAGCACTCTTGGTTGCAAGATGAGGGTTTTATGAGAAGGTCGCGAGGTGCTGGCAGGAGCAAGATGTAGAGGGGTCTGCTTTGAGAAAGATGGCTGAGAAACTTAAAGCACTTCACAGCATGCGTATACAATTTAGGACAAAGACTCCAGAGCTCAGAGAATAGTGTAGAAATGTGGCACATGCAGTGCGTCCCCCGTTTTGGAGCTTCAAAAAAAAATGTGGCACATGCAGAGATTGTGTGACTTGATCGCCTAGAGGATTCTAGGAGTTGTAGAAAGAGGAAGAGGCAATAATATGCGAGCAAAACCACCTTCTTCTGGAGGAAGATAAGAAGATGGCGACTCACCAGAGGCAGCGATCGAGGCAGAAGTGGTTAAAAGAGAAAGATGTGAATACAAGGTTCTTCCATACAGTGGCAAGTCGGCGTAAACGATGTAACCTAATACCTACTATTGAATTGGATGGTGAAGAGATGGTGAAAGAACGTGCCATCGATGATACAATGAGATTCCATTACCTTTTTGCTTAGTCGACATATGTCTGGTGGCGATGCCAGGTGGGAGGGAAGAGATGTCATGAAATCGAATAACTTACAATCCAAGGAGTTGATGAGATTTCTTCTTAAAGTCTTAATGGGCGACTTTTAACCAGAATGCAGATAGATCCTCATGTTAGATGAATCATGGGTTCCTAAGGCTTATTCGATCATTTTTATTCTTTTGCCTAAAAAGGATGTAGTGCAAAGAGTGGAGGACATGTGCCTATTGGGCATGTCTCGTTGATGCAGAGGTGATGGCCAACAGGTTATGTGAGGTTCTTGGTTGTATTATTGATCATGCCTAGACGGGCTTCATCCTAGGCTAACAAATGATGGATGGTGTTGTTTTGGCCTTTGTGATTATTGCGGAGTAGAGACGGAAGAAAAAGGTTCTTGTGGAATATGGATTTCTCCAAAGCAAGGCCCTAAATGTCGGTTTCGCTCACCATTTCGGTATCGACCAAAACAGAATTTCGGTGGAATTTCGACCAGAATATCGGTCATTTCAGTCATTTTTTGTACTAGGACCCCCATATTTCGATCATTTCAGTCATTTCGGTCGAATTTCGATTTCGAATTGATATCGATATTCGAGAGAAATTCGACCGAATTTCGCTGAAATTTGAGGCCATGCTCCAAAGCATGTGTAATGATCGGAGGTTCATCTTGGCATCCTTGCATCGTATGGGTTTCCCGAGTATGGTAGATCGAGTGGATGAAGAAATGTGAGATGTCTTCCTATGTCGTTTTGGCGATAGTTGATGAGAGAATGGATTTTCCAACCGTGACATCAAGTTACGCAGGCTTGTCAGCTGGCACTGTTACTTTTGTTCTTGTTGTTGATGTCCTGACTTAAATAGTTACTGAGGCAGAGTAATAAGGTTTTTTTAGCAAATTTCCATACTTGTGAGATCTCTATGACCATACTCCAATATATCGATGACTATATTTTTTTCTAGAGGGTAAGGTTGCTTCAGCGGAGGGTATAACTATTATTTGTGAGTTGTTTGGGTTGGTCTCTAGTCTATTCATCAACCATGTCAAAACTGCCTTTGTCACTTTCGGGATGAGTGGGGAGGAGATGAAGGTTTTTTGGGCTACCTTCAGACACAACTAGGCGCACTCCCTATACTTTATATTCAGTTGTTGTTAGTACGTGGTAGACTACGAAGTCAAATTGGTTGCTTATGATAAAACAGATGGAACATAAGTTCCTAAATACACTGACTCATGACCATACCCACCACCTGGTTAAGCGGCTTAAGCCTAGTATTGTAAAACTTGGTATCATGTATTCAGTTGGAAGGTCCATTGAATAAAGAAAATGGTCATTGCAATGGAACTGAAGTTCGGTAAATATTGGAAAGAGTACAATTCTTTAATGTTTATTGCATGTCTCCTTGATCCAAGATATAAATTGAAGTTCACTGAATTTATTTTTGATAAGGTTTATACTTTTATTGAATCTCAAGAGCGGTCGATAAAAATGAAAAAAAGAATTATCATGCATCTATTCTTTTTATTTGCAAAGAGTGGGCAAACAAAATGATGGAAGCAAAAACTTTGGAGAAAATATCAAGTTTCCGAATGCACACTCCAATGAAAAGATAAGTGAAGCAGAACGGGATGATTATTTAGATAATATTAAAAACGAGCATCCAGAAAATTCTGACTTGGAGAGATACTTGGAAGAGCCAACATTGAGATCAAGAAAAGGGGATCCCCCTTTTGATGTCCTAGATTGGTGGAAAACTAATGCAGCATGAAGACCATTGCGAATAATTTTATTCAATTCCGTTCAACTATGCTACACGATAATTTTTTGTTTAAATAGTTGAGCCAGAGTTTTATTTCCCTTGAGCATGTAAAAGGCCAAATCAATTTTTTGTTTTATTTTATTTGGAGGCTTAACTTTATGTTATTTAATGGGACTTAGCCTATATAAAGGCCCCCACCCCTTTGAGTAGAAGGCAATGAATGAGAATACTTTTCCCCACTAATTCTCTCTCCCCCTCTCTCTTGTTTCCTCCCTCCCTCTCTCTTTTCTCCTTAAACCCTAACCTCTACTCGATGCTATCGCCCCTTCTCCTCTCCCCACATTCGACCATGCCACCTCCCCTCTTCTTCCTCTCGTTCCCGGACTCTGCAGTCCCCTCTTCTCCCCCTTCCGCACCAACATCCTCCCATTCCCCTTCTTTGATGCCTTCCCCGACACCCCCCCCCATCTCGCCTCTCCGCCCCTGTACCAAGGCCTTAAATGTCGGTTTCGATCACCATTTCGGTGATCGACCGAAATAAAATTTCGATCATTTCGATCATTTTTTGTACTAGAGCCCTTATATTTCGATCATTTTGGCCATTTCGGTCGAATTTCAATTTTGACAGAATATTGATATTTGACAGAAATTCGATCAATTTTTTCTAAAATTTAAGATCGTGCACTGTATAGCCATCCTCCTCGCTGACAACGCCGCCGCCTCCGCCAACCAGATCCTACATCTCCTCTCCCCTCCTGTGTCGCCTCCGCGTCGACACATGCCCTCTCACACCTCCCTCAACCCCATCTTCGACCTATAGCATCATCACCGTACTCACCATTGTCGCCACGCCGCCTGTGATTGCCCTGCCTCATCCCTACATCATCGCCAACAGCCCGCACCATGCTCGTTTCCCCTCCTCGCAATCAGATCGGAAGTGTTGCATTTCTCCTCCCCTGTCGATTGTGGTATGTGTTATCCAAAGGCAACAGTTTTCTTGCATATTCCATTGATTGTGTCATGTTATACCGTATTTTGTACTTGGTGGGATTTATATTCCCTTAAATAGGCATTAACAGTAAATAACCCCAGAACCCATTCACTATTTTGGCTTGGGTCTCTTCTCGTGGATCAGCAGCGTGTTTTTCCATCCGATTGTTACTGATTTCGGCCCATAAATATTGTCTGGCATTTGCATTTATTTTCCAGAACCCATTAAAATTCATTTCAATTAACTTTTCTCTGTTACAATAATTTTCCCGCATCACTTATTCCTTTGCCCTGCATCATTGCATTGAACTTGTTGTTAATCATCGGCATCGTATTTGTGTTGCATTGCACATAGGTTGCATCAAGTTAGTGTCAGATTTATCATATTGCATAGCAATTTTAAAACAAAATAAAAACAAAGAAACAAACAAAACAAAAAAAAAGTAGCGTACCCATGGTTGAAAAACCGAGTACCTCTATGGCTGACAACACCAAGCAAACAGAACTTACATTAGAGTCCATGTCCGCCCTAATGAAACAGATGTTCAATCACCTCACCGGACAAGTTGCCACATTGAATGAGCGTATGTTTGAGAAAGATCACAAAGATGAAATGATGACCAAGGATCGACATAAGCGTCAGAAACGAGACTCATGGAGTAATACATCACGAGACTCTAGTTCTTCTACATTTGATGGACACATAACGACTATCACTCACAGGAAAGTGAAGACGAAGAGTTGAGAGATGAAACTCATTTCATTTCAAAGAACCAAGAACCTCACACCCCAGGGTATACATCTCAGCCTCCTAGTGGCTATCAACTCCCACCCCGACATTACCCTAGGCAAGGCCTTAAATTTCGGATTTCGATTTCGTTTCGGTGAGTGACCAAACGAAATTTTGACCAAATTTCGATCGTTTCAGTCAGTTTTTGAACATGGCCTCCCAAATTTCGACTGATATAGGCCATTCCGGCCAAATTTCGATCACCCACCGAAACAGAAATTCGACAAAAATTCGGCTGAAACTCATTTTCGCCAAAATTTGAGGCCATGACCCTAGGCATGATGACGGATGAGATCGAGTCATCTGCCTTGATGTTCCGAAGTTTGACGGAGGACGAGACCATAATGTTTTTATGGATGGGCTCCAAACATTATAACACTTCTTCGTATGGAAGGCTATGACAAGCAAGCGAAAAGTACAATTTCGTCATGATCAAATTGAAGGGGCATGCTCTGTTGTGGTGGGATCGTTTGCAATCAGAACGCAAACGAAAAGAAAAATCTAAAATTCGCAATTGGAGCAAAATGAAAGCCAAACTGAAAATAAAGTTTGCGCCTTAAGATTGCAAGCGAGATCCATATGCACGATTGCAAACTTGGAGAAAAGGTACCATGAGCGTAAAGGAGTACACCGAAGGATTCCAGTCTCTCATACATCGCAACTGATTGCATGAGACTCAACCCAGAAAGTCACCCCCTACATGCGGGGACTTCGTCAAGTTATCCAAGATGAACTCTACCTCCACAATTGTTAAAACGTCGGCGATGCCTATAAGAGAATTGAGCAAGATAAAGCTAAGCTTGCCCAAGCACAGATAAGGAGAACGGCTTTCTCGGTAAACACCATCCCACGAACTAGTGTCCCTATGATGACCTCAAAACAATAGTTCCTCCATCGATTGTTACAGGCAAACCCCAAAACTACGCCCTCAACGATTGTCGCTCGCCCATCTATTGGAAATCCTGGACCAGGCATCTTGGGAAGCCGACCTATTGTGGGACATGATACTTGTTTCAGGTGCTATCAGAAGGGACATCGAGCGGTTGAGTGCCCAAACCCTAGGGTTGTTGCCACCCATTTATGCACCACTGAGGACCTTGAAAATCCTCTCCAGATCGTTAGTGCCTCATTAGCTTCTCGATTTACTCATCTTATGAGGACGAGGCTTGGTGCCATGTAGCTCCTATAGATGTTTGTCATGTGCTACTTGGGAGACCTTGGCAGTTTATAGGGACATTGAGCACAAGGGAAAATTGAATATGTGCTCATTTCTTGTAAACAAGTTATGTGTGACCCTCGGACAGCAATGTGAGGCCCTTAATCCTCGACAAGTGGCTTCTCTTCGATCTGCGGCCACACAATCTACGAAACTACTTTAGCGTCAAAGCTTTTGACCTCCACTCATGTATTGTTAATGAAAGCTCAGACATTACAACGGGAAGTTCAGGAGAGCTCCACTATTTACGCCTTGGTGGGACGTAAAAGTGGACAGACAAGAGATGGCCTCTCAAAGTGCAATCATTCAGGAGGTTTGCGGACATTATGCCTGAAGAACTACCTGAAGACTTACCCCACTTGCGTGACATTCAACACCACATTGATCTAGTCCCTGGAGTGAGCTTACCACATTTATTATTTTTTTTTGAAGCCAAGAAAAGAAGGATACACTCAATGGTGTTCACCCCAATATATTAAAAGAAAGAAGGTCAGGGATACAAACAAGAATTTAAAACTAACGACCCATCGAAGGAGGCAAGGAGCCTCCAGAACTGGGCGCCAAGAAACAAAAGAAACAAGAAAACAAAGACACTAAACGCGACTCCAGTCAGCCACCAAAGCCCTAGCGCAACATAGCACGTTCTCCAGATAAAACCGTTGCGCAGAGAATATGGCCTCGTTGCGAGCCAGCCATATCGACCATAAACAAGCCATCGGTGCCAAGAATCGCCTTCTCTCCTACGCCTATTCAAGAAGAGGGGAATCACAGAAGGTCTCCACATCACGAGCATGCACCCAAGCCACGAGGGGGTCATCCCACAGCCCCCGGACCAAAGGGCATAGAAAGAGAGTATGGTCCAAGGATTCCACATTTGAATCACACAGGCCGCAGATATTGGAAATCGAGGGCAGCAGCCTGGAACAGCGATCGCGCGTCAAAAGCCTCTTTCTGCGGACGAGCCATAAGAAGAAGATAATATGCAAGGGCAGGCCCAAGCTCCAGAAGAAACCGCAGTCTCTCACCAGGGAATCCAATCGAGCAGGCAAAGTTTCAAGCAAATGATGTGTAGGCCTTCCGAGTCGAGAAGTCACCATCCCTCCAAATCCAGTGATCCAAGCCCACAGAGGGAGAATCCGCTTGAGCAAGGACGTTCAGCAGAGGAAGAAAATCCAAGAACCTCTGATCCGAGAAGTTCCCCAGAAAGCGAGGAGACCAAGACGCATTCACCCAGCAGCAAGCGACGGAGACATCCTTATTTTCCGCCACAGCAAAGAGACGAGGGAAGCGGAAAGAGAGAGGCTCCCCCCCCCCCAACCAGCAGTCGTTCCAAAAGAGAAAGCACCGGCCGTCCCCCACAACATGCTTAAAGGACGCTCTGTTCTTCAAAAATACCTCCTGAAGACCACGCCAGAACGGAGAGCTCGCAGACACAACCCTCGCATCGTCGTCGCCAGCCCACCCTCTCCCATAAAGCTCCCTCAAGATCTCAATAAAGAAGCTTTCATCTCTTCCCCACACCCTACTTGCCCACTTAAGGAAGAACGCATCTTTGATCAGCCTGAGGCGCCTAACCCCCAAACCACCAGCCAGCTTCTCCCTCACCACCTCCTCCCAAGCGACCAGGTGGATCCCACGCCCTCCGATACCCGACTTCCCCCATAAGAACATCTTGAAGCAAGACTCAAGTCTCTTGCAAATCCCAGCAGGCAGACGTCGAGTCGACAAAAAATGAACTGGAATGGTGGCAAGGACCGAACGAAGAAGAATCAATCTACCTCCTTTTGAAAGAAGCGTCGCGCATAAACCAGCCAATCTCGCCTCAACCTTCTCCACCACCACACTCCAATCCTTAAGTCTTGGCCTCCCAACCACCAAGGGAATGCCCAGGTAGTCAAGCGGAAGGCTGCCCAAAGCAGAGCCCAGAATGTTCGCAAAATCCATCGCCATCGACTCCGAGAGTCCAAAAGGAATAACCTTAGATTTGTTACCATTAATGAGCTTACCACATTTATCACATTAGCGGACGAGTCCGAGTGAACACAAAGAGATGAGCAAGCAAGCCACCGATCTTACGCGGCGTGGTTATGTTCATGAGAGCATGAGTCCTGTGGTTGTTCATGAGAGAATGAGTTCGTGGATAGCCATGCTATCAACAAGATAACTGTCAAGTATCACTTTTTAAATCCACGCCTTAATGATATGATCGACATGCTATCGGGTGCCAATTTACTTTCCAAGATGGATCTTCGAAACAAGTACCATCAGATTCGCGTACGTCCTGAAGATGAGTGGATGACAGCTTTCAAGACCAAAGAGGGTCTTTATGAGTAGACAGCAATGCCCTTTGATCTGACTAATGCCCCGAGAACTTTCATGCATACCACGAATCAGTTATTTCGGCCTTTCATCGATAAATTTGTAGTCGTGTACTTTGATGACATATTAATTTACAGTTTGACTAAAGACGACCACTTAACCCACTTGCAGCAAGTCTTGGAAACCTTGAGAGCCCAACAATTATTTGTCCACCTCAAGAAATGCTCCTTCATGAGTGACAAAGTCCTCTTTGGGGATACATTGTCACTGCTGACGGACTCAAAGTTGACCCCTCCAAGGTTCAAGCAATTCAGAGCTGGCCAGTGCCACGAATCCTTACCGAGATTTGCAGCTTTCTAGGAGTGGCTTCTTTCTATCGATATTTCATCCGAAATTGTAGTGATTGTGTTGCTCCGTTAATAGATTGCACGAGTAAAGATGTATACACCTGGACCCCTGAAGCAAAAGTAAGTTTCATAAGTTGAAACATCAAATGACCAATGCCCCATGTTTTAGCACATCCTGATTTCTCCAAGTTTTTCGTGGTTGACGGTGATGCCTCACATGTCAAAATTGGTGTCATCCTAAGTCGGGAAAGACAACCCATGGCGTTTTTCAGTGAAAAGTTGAATGAGGCCACATTACAATATTCAACATATAACATCGAATTGTACGTCGTGGTGCAAGCTTTCAAGCATTGGAGGCATTATCTGATTCAGCATGAATTTATCCTTAACTCTGATCATGAAGCCTTAAGATATCTGAACTCACAAAAACCCTTACCAAGCGTCATGCAAAGTGGGTTAGTTTTCACCAAGAATACAATTTCCACCTTAAGCACAAGAATGGGACCATGAACCGCGTGGCAGATGTGTTAAGCAGTCTTAGCCACAATGACAGTAAGCACAACGGGATTTAATGTTCTCGAGGATCTTTACTCCACTGACCCTGATTTTGGTTCGATTTATTTTGAGTGTGTTGACACTGGACAAGATTCGACAGCTACTTATAACCTTTGCGTGAGATTTCTCTTCAAGGTGCACTGACTCTGCATTCCATCCACTTCATTCTGTGAGAACCTCATTTTCGAACTGCATACCGGAGGGTTAGCTGGACACTATGGACGAGATAAGACCTTGGCCCTCCTCCAAGAGTGGTTTTATTGGTCGTAATTGCAAAAGGATGTTAACAGATTAGTGCAAAAATGCCAAATATGCCAGAGATTCAAAGGTCACAAGCAGAATACCGTACTTTACACACCCTTCCCAATTCCAATGCGACCTTGGGAAGACATCACCAAAGACTTTATGTTGGGTTTACTTCACACGATTCGAAAAGTTGACTCTATTTTCGTGGTGATGGATAGGTTTTCTAAAATGGCACATTTCATTGCATGCAAAAAAAAACTTCAGATACATCTCATATCGTTGATTTTTTTTCGCAATGGCATTCGATTGCATGGTGTTCATCGTTCTTTTACATCTAATCGCGATATCAGATTTTTGAGTCATTTGTAGCACACACTTTGCTCTCGTCTAGGTAATTGTTTGCAATACAGCATTGCTTATCATCCACAAATAGATAAACAAACCGAAGTACTTTTTTTGAAGCTCAACAAACCGAAGTACTTAATAGATCTCTAGGGAATTTATAGCAATGTCTTGCAGGGGACTCTCCGTCCAAATGCGATCTAATTCTTCCCCAAGCCGAATTTGCATATAACAGTTCCTCCAATAGATCCATTGGCAAACCTTTGAGAGTGTGTACGGCTTTCCAATTCTCTAATTTCTAGACCTTACCCCCACAACCATACATGGGAGGACTAGTACAGCCGTTGAAGATCTAGTGAAGAACCTAACCCACATCCATACTGAAATTCGCGCAAACTCCAAATCATGACCCAGAAATACCAAACCCAAGCCAAACTACATCGCAGAGAGAGTGAGTTCAGAATTGGAGATTTAGTGATGGTCCACCTAAAAAAAGAGGGGTTTCCTTTGAGTGCCCACCAAAAATTGAGTGCTCGAAAGATTGGCTTATTCTGAATCCTCAAACGAATTGAGTAGAATGTCTGCCTCCTGGATCTACTGCCAGATGTTCAGACATCGCCAGTCTTTAATATTTCAGGTCTCTTATATCATGGAGATGACCAGTCAACTGGGAGCATACTAGTTGATTCCATTGATGATACACCCCTACATCCAGTTGCGACCGATGTCGGTCAGATAGAGGATATCGCCAGCATGCGAGATATGATGACTAGATGTGGTCTCTTCCAACATACTCAAGTGGAAAGGACGATCTCTGATAGATTGCATATGTATTGATAAAGATGGGCTTCAATGGCTCCGCCCTGCGGAGGTATCGGCCATGGCGGTTGCGCTTAAGGTGTTCAGCGACATGTCGGGTCTGTTCAAAAATCCCTCAAAGTCGAAGCTAGTTCCTTTTGGTCTTAGCGTAGAGGAGGTGGCGGAGTGCGGGTAGATCTTGGATTCTCAGCCGTGTACCCTGCCCTTGGATTACTTGGGGATGCCGTTGATCTCTGGTAGGGCTCGCCTGAGGGATTGGTCCAAGGTGGTGGAGAAGGTGGGGATGAGGCTGGCCGGTTGGAGATTTGTTTTGCTTTCGAAGGGGGCCGCCTCGTCCTTCTCAAGGTGGTGCTTTCGTCTATCCCCGTTTATTTCTTATCTAACAGTCGCTTGCCGGTGGGGATTCGCGCTTGTCTCGAGAAGCTCATACGGAGGTTTTTATGGGGCAAAAATGGAGAGTCGGCGGGTGGGATGCATTTGATGGGGTGGGATGACGTTACGAGACGCAAAAGCGATGGGGGGCTGGGCATCAGGAGGTTGGACCATGTCAATGAGGCCCTTCTCCTTAAGTGGGTCAGCAGGCTATGGGGCCCTGGAGAAGATTTATGCTCCGAGGTTCTGCGGAAGATTCATCATATTGCCGGGGCGCTCCCAGTGGCGGATGCTAGGTTGGGGTCGCTCACGCCTTTTTGGAGGGGGGTGCTGGAGACTTTCTCTAAGTTCCCATCGTTCTTTTCTCCGGCTCTCGGTGATGGTCGAACCTTCTTGTTCTGGAAGGATGTTTGGTCGAGAGAGGAACCTCTTTCTTCGAGGTACTCGCGGTTGTTTGCTTTGGCGGTGGATGGGTTTGCTAGCGTGACCTCCTGCTGGTCTGAGCCCGGTTGGTTATCGCTCTTCCGTGCTAGCCTGTCGAAGCAGAGGCTTCACGACTATCTACTTCTTTTGGAGGTCGTCGGGGGGGTTGTTCAGCCCTCAGCCGGGAGGGATCACTGGGTTTGGAAGGGGGGGCCTTTCTCGACTAGGAAGGCGTTCCTGGCAGTTTCATCTTCCCCTCCTCCCGGGTCTGAGTCGGTGGTGCGCGATTGTGGTTTCCTTTGGACTCTCAGGCTTCCGGAGCGGGTGGGCTTCTTTCTTTGGCTGGTTCGGAGGCAGAGGTTGATGACAAGGGATCGTTGCACAAGGTTGATTGGGACTATTCTTGATACTTGTATTCTTTGCAGCAATGCAGTGGAAACTCTGGAGCATCTGTTTTTCGTGTGTCCGGCGGTGCAGGGTGTATGGGAGGAGGCGAACGATGCCTGGGTGTGCTCCTCGGATCTGGTTTCTTTCCGAGAATCGTTGGTGGCAAACAAGGGCAGGGATCGTAGGGAACTGTTGCGGCCATTGGCGAAGGCTTGGGCAATTTGGCTTGGACGGAATGATGCGATCTTTTCGGGGCAACCTTTTTACAAGGAAAATGTTCTGATTCTTTGAAACTGTTTAGTTGATGACTGGTCGTTGGTTTAGGTTCCTTTTTGGAGCCACGAATGGTTCTCTGTAAAGTTTTCCTTTTTCTTTTTTCTATTAATATATAGCAGGAGCGGACACCGCTGAGTGTTTTCCCCTTTTTTAGACTTCAAAAAAAACGACTCCGCCCTGATATGCTCGAGAATTATCATGGCGCCATCTCGACGGAGCAAGATTCTTCTCAGCAGGAATACTGATGCAACATGAAGAGCATTGCGAATAATTTTATTCAATTCCGTTCAATTATGCTACATGATCTTTTGTTTACATAGTTGAGTAAGAATTTTTATTTCCCTCGAGTATGTAAAAGGCCCATTATAGCCTAATCATTTTTTTATATTTGAAGTCTTAATTTTATGTTATTTAATGGAACTTAGCCAGTATAAAGGCCCCCGTCCCTTGAGAGAAGGCAATGAATAAGAATATTTTTTCCCTAATAATTCTATCTCCTCTCTCATTTCCTCCCCTCCCTCTCTTTTTTCTCCCCGAACCTTAACCTCTACCCGGTGCCACCCATCTCCCACTCCCCACCTTCGACCACGACACCTCCCCTCTTTTTCCTCTCATTCTCGACACCGCAGTCCCCTCTTCTCCCCCTCCTGCACCAACATCCCTCATGTTCCCCTTCTCCGACACCTTTCCTGACAACCCCCTCTTGCCTCTCCGCCCCTATACCACCATCTTCCTCGCCGATAACGATGTCTCTGCCAGCCATATCATGCATCTCCTCTCGCCCCCCACCCCCTCTCGTGCCACCTCCACGTCGACACATGTCCTCTTGCGCCTCCCTCAACCTCATCTTCGACCTAACGTCACCACTAAACTCGCCATTGCCACCACGTCGCCTGTGATTGCCCTACCTCATCCCGCATCGCCACCAATAACTCGCAATGTGCTCGTTTCCCCTCCTCACAATCAGATCGGAAGTGTTGCATTTCTCATCCCTTGTTGGTTGTGGTATGTGTTATCCAAAGCAACAACTTTCTTGCATACTCCATTGATTGTGTCCCGTTATACCATATTTTGTACTTGGTGGGATTTATATTCCGTTAACTGGAGGAATTAACATTAAATAACCCCAGAACCTGTTACCTATTTTGGTTTTGGGTCTTTTCTCATGGATAAGTAGCGTGTTTTTCCATCCGATTGTTACTAATTTCGGCCCATAAATAATGTCTGGCATTTATATTTATTTTCCAAAACCCATTAGAATTCATTTAATTTTTCCGTAGTAACTTCCTTGCATCACTTGTACCCACTTAATGGTCTAGTGGTAGTACAGTGTGTCTACCACATAAAAGACCAGGGTTCAAATCCCACTCTTGCAGGGGTTGCGTTAGGTAGTCGACGGCCAGCATAAAAAATAGTTGAATCTTTCAACATGGATTTGAACAAGAATCCATGTAGCCGACCCTACTTATAGTGGGAGAAGGCTTAGTACATTTTAACTTTCTTGCATCACTTATTCCTTTTGTCCTGCATCATTGCATTGAACTTGTTGCTAATCATAGGCATCGTATTTGTGTCGCATTGCACATAGGTTGGATCAAAAACCAATGCTTTGACATTTCTAGTGCTCTCTATTATGGCTTGTAATGTATTGTTAATTCCTATTAACTTTGTTTCTTCAGAGTCGACTTTCAGCACTGGAGGTAGAGTCCTCAATGATTATATAAGTTTTTTATCTTCCAAAACCGTTGATGCTCTTGTATGTACTTCTGATTGGATACGAGCCACTCAAGACAGTGTTCAATCCCCAGATGTAAGAATACCTAGTATGAACTTACTTTGAGCTTATCATAGTTAAATACGATGCTAATTTTTAAAATAAATTACAGTATATTGTTTGCCAAGATGAAAACTTGAAGGTACATATTCCAGAATAGATTCAAACTTCCCTTCGTGAAGGTTGGTTACCACTATCCAATGTTGTAAAAGTCACCCGACTAGCCTGACTAGTAGGTCCGACTAGTCTACTCAGTGGGGTGTCCTACAGAGTACCGACTAATTCTGGCTAGGTCTATTAGTCAATCGATTTTTGCTTGTAGATACCATATTTCTTACTTTTTTTAAAGCAAATGTATTCTAATATGCTTAATATTTTATATAAATTCGATTACTTCTTTTGATTCATTATGATAGTAAAAATATATATAAACTATGTGAATATATAATATATGTAAAAATAATTTATATATTTAAAAAATCAAAGTCGATCAAATCCCAACTAAATCCGATTAATCGCCCGACCATTGATTAATCTTTAATCAATGACCCGACCGACCGAGTACCAACTACCGACTTTTGCGACCTTGCCACTATCAGCTGAAATATACAATAAGTCGGACTCTGCTACTTTAGTTTTTATTCTAATGAACTTTCTTTATGTGAAAGATGTGGAAGTGGCGATGGTCTCTCTACAATCATATCGGCATTAATGCCATGAATCGAGAATGGATTACAATACTACTTTCTTCCCTTTTTTAAGGATGAATGTGTTTTAAAATTTATCATATTGTGGTACATCATATGTTTAATAATACACAGTACTTTTAATTGAAGTTTGACTATATCATTCCAGCTTAGTTTTTTTTTATATGTTATGCGTAAAGCAATTTTATCGTGTAACACTATTTGTTGCCACTATTGTTTCCAACTAACCTGATTTTTTTTGTATTTTCGTCTACAAGGCTCTTCTTTTCATGCAACAGCAAGCAATCAAAGGTAATCACAATTTTCACAATCTATTCATTTTTCATCAATTATATCCAACGCCCTTATTATTTCTACTTCATATATTTAAATAATTACATATAATAATAGAAAAGTTAGATTGCGACAACGTGGATTTGAGCAAGAACCCACGTAGCTGACCCTACTTAAAGTGGGAGAAGGCTTCGCCATTTTTTAAGTACTCTTGTAAATTTTTTATTGGCATTGCGTCTTGAGCATTTACAAAGATGTTTTCTTAATTTCATTTTTTTCACAATCACTCACGCATTTTAAATAATTGCTAAGTGAGCTTGTATAAGAAAATGAGTTGTTCCGCTTATTCCTTTGTATAAGAAAAGTATTCTATCAAATGTTGTACCAGGGAATTTCAATTTGTATTCTTTATCCAGTTGTAAAAGGGCAGATTTAGAATTCATACTACCTGGAGAAAAGGTATCGGTTGCAAAGAATGAGAGAGCTTACCAAAACATGCGTAATTATAGAGTTAAGCTCTATCTACAAAGATATAAGACTTGAGTCTGAAACTGAGATAATTTCTCTTTTGCACATTGCGGTTGATTTTTCTGTGGTTGCTCAATATTCCTTTAAATTGAAGATGATTGTTTCACTGTGACATGATATGTGCTGAACCTCCAATCCACAGCAAAATATCCCGACAGTTCTTGATCCAGTTCCAAACAACACATCGCGTCTCATTCCCATTATTATTGTTTCCAACATAATGCCAGCACTCACACAGTCAAAATCACTAACAAACTGCGAATCTACACAAGCCTTATGAAAATTAGCAGATATACTTGTTTTGTTTTTTAAGACCGGAAATCCTCACCAATTCAATCCATTCATACCATAGAAGAAACGCAGTTCCTCATTCAAAATTCTCGCAAAACAGCTGATGCCTGAATACCCCCGAATCCAGTTTATAAGAAACGATCACAGAAATCACGCAAGCCATATCATATTAAAATCCAAAACAGCCAACACAGAATAAAAAAAGGTGCACTCTTTGAGCACTCGTAGCAATTCCCAGACCACGACAGCATCAAAGGCGAGCCTGCACGGTTTCAGAACAACCCAAAAGGTACCTCATTCAACTTGTCGAGGGTCGCCAGGGGGCTTGCCTCCTGCTTGGGCTTCCCGAACAACCTCCCCAACATCTTCGCTTAATCCTCGCCACGGAAACTCCGATCCCCTCCGAGCACACAAAAGATCTCGGTTTTGGGAACCGATCGACGATCCCTGGCAATTCAAAACACCCAACTGTATCAGATGTTCCGTGGTTCGTGTGGATTTGTGCTAGCGAGATCTGCGGGATTGGCGGAAGCGGGAGAGTTAGGGTTTGGAGAGGGGTTCGCGCATCACCTGGACGTCGGTCGGTGAAGGAAACGCGGTGGGGGATTGGAAGAGAGAAAAGGGGGAGAAGATGCGAGGAAGAGGAACCTTTAGGTCCAAAGAGTAGTAGTTAAATGATGACCGAAATAGATGAATGGCAGGGGAGGGGTATGAGAATATATGTCCCATGAATGATATTTGTATTTTTTTTAGCGGGCATAGGAGTTTATACATTTAATTAGGGGTGCTAATCGAATCGAATACCTTCGAATTCACCAGGATTCTGATTCAATTCATTATAAAAGTTTCGAATTTGAATTCGAATCGAATTTCAAGCGAATTTACTAGCTTAAATTCAGATTCAATTCATTTTGAATTTCGAATATTCAAATTCGATTCATTTTATTTCGAATTTGAAATGCAAATTGATATTTTAGAGCTTATATAAATAATATTTTATGAAGAATATATTATATACTATTTTATTGTATGATTCTAATTTTGAAAATATATTATTAAGATAACTGAAAAAAAGTATAAAATCAAGGAAAATATCAAACCAATACAATACAATGAATAAAAGTACCTATTTTTTACAATTATTATGTGTCCTATACAATCTATATATACTTTTTTCTATGATGATGGAATGTATACATACAATATGATTGTATGAGACTATTAAAGAGATAGAGTATCATTAATGAAGAAGCTTAACACATTATAATTACTAATGCATGTTAAAGCAAGACAAGATCAAGCTTATATAGAAAGTTGATACAAATTAATAATATTATTTGAAATAATGAAAGTAATAATAAATAATGTAGAAAGATAAAACCTCTTCATTAAGGATCTTCAATATCAAAAAACTAAGCCATGAAAATGAAATATACGAATTGTTAATGTACAAAGGATAGCCAACCCTACTTAATTATGGGAAAAGGCTTTGTTGTTGTTGTACAAAGGAATAACTTACATTATGGTGAAAAAAAATGTATATATTTTTCATGTGATGATAAATTTTGCCTTGACAATGATAATCATCATAGATTACCATGCAAGGAAAATGAAAACAACAAAAAGCAAATGAAATATATCTATATAAATTTTGAATCATGACAAATGTTAAGGAGGAACTCGAAGTAGCAAAACCATCATTTTCACGTGCTAGGAGAAAGCCACATAATCTACCATGGATTTTTATGATCTTTGGTAGATAATGAAAGGGGAATGGAAAAGGCGGTGTAAGGAATGTGGGAGCATGAAATTAAATGTGTGGGTGAGTCGGTGAGGGTTTAGAATAACAATATTAAACATCTAATATTTCCTATTAGATTTTATAACCAATATTTTTTACTTTTTTTATATTCAAAATTTAATCTTTAATTAATAAGATTATACATACATATATGCATATTAAATTGGGTATGGTTTAGAGTGCTCTGTATCCACTTACTAAGATTGATTATTGTACTTATACAAAGTAACTCATACCTAAGCTACTGTCATTATGTTAAAATAAGAAGTAAAGATAAAATTTAGATGTTTTGTATAATCGATATATGAAGGACTCACATCTCTAACTCATAACATATTTTACAGCCAAACCACTTGAACTTAGTTATAAAGAGGAAAGGAAAGAGATTGAGTCTCATTGGGGGAGGCTAATGTTGCATATACACGTCATACATTGACAAATCATGTCGGTGAAGCGCAAGAGTATGGACATCATAGCTGTGAATGTTGTACATGATAAATCATTTCAATGGAGCCTAGATATGATTACAAGTTTAAAATTAACCACTAAATCATTGCTGGTTTGAGAGCATCTTTAGTTGCATGCACATGTTATGTTTAGTGATATAATGCAAATGCTAAATCTTTCAATGTAAATTAAATGTAGTAGCTTTTTTAACATATATTCATATATTCTTTTCTGTGTCTATTTACTTTCACATGTCAGTCCTTTGATATAATTATGTTATAATTCCTCGTACAAGAATAATCAGAGAAGATCAATCAATCCAGAGTGGTTGTTACATGTATGTATATAACTATGTATGTATTTTTTGCATGTAGTGTGTGTGTGTATATATATAAATACATGGGCACATATATACACATATGTATGTATTTAAATACCAAATCGAACTTAATTATTATCGAACAAATTCAGGTTTATTCAGATTCGATCATTTGGGAAACGAAACCACAAGTTAAATTCAAATCCAGTATATTTCATTTCGAATCGAACTTTTTTAAAATTTTTATCGAATGAATCCTAATCGAATTCGAAAGATTCGATTCAATTATCAGCCCTACATCTAAGTGAGGATAGATCTCCATAAGGATACTCTACATTCATGACTAGCAAGGGCCCAAGCAGGAGCATAAAAGTAAAAAGAAGAGAAACATCTAGCAGGCCACCACACAACCAGGAGACGTAAGACCAAGACCTCTGACAGAAAAAAAAACCAGTATGCAATAGTCACTCATCGAGGATCGTCTATCATGAGAGCGTAGCATCATCGAATTCATTTTGATAGTGAGATCTAGATGGAGACAAAAAAAATAGAGGGTGTTAGACCGAAAATGCCTCGGTAACCTTAGAAAAAAGGGATAACAAGTCTCTGGATGTATTTATAAAAATGAGGTTGCATCATTCCTTCCACACCATCCATAATAAGGCACAACATAATGGTGAGAAAATGTTCAAATGATCTTTAATACGTGGTACCTTAAAGCAATCTGAAAAATGTTGCAAGCCTAATGCTCAGCTTCGTAGTTATCAGACAAAGAATTTCATCCACAAAACAACAATCTGAGAGAAGGTGTTCAGATGATTTAATTTCCACATAATAATGCAGATACCTAGAAGCTTAGTTGACACCTTTTTGGAGATTTGCTGAAAGAGAAGTTTGTTGTTGATGAAAAATCAAGAGAAAATGATGATTTTTTCGGAATCTGTTTATTTCAATAGGTTTTCTAAAGTGGGTCGAAAATCCATCAATTTACGACAAAAAGATGCAATATTTATTTATAAAGTTCTTACGGTCCAAAAACATATAGCAAACTCTTTATCAATGATTTCCAACTTTCTGTAGATATTTCATAAAGTAGTTCCTTTATCGTGGATTAATGTGTTTATTCTATTCTTCAGAACTTTGACATGGGTATACCGAGCATCTTTACTCTTAAAACCCTCTCCATAGTCTATTTTTTGCTTTCGGAGAGTCGTAAATGTACGACCAAGATGTGGTCAAGTCATAAGCATGCCTCAAGTTATAAATCAAAAAGGAGGTTTCTTGTCATTCTCAATCTCACAAAATAGATTTGCATTAAAGATGTTACGGACCTTAAAAGAATTGAGCAAAACTAAAAGCCAACATTTCCAAAAAAAATAAGGTTAGCCCATAGAGGACCCGCATTTTCCTCGTGAGAAGAGATATTCCTAAGATTGCAAGTCAAACAAGCAAGGTTGAAAACTTTTAGATTAGTAATTTCCTAGCCCCAAATTTTTTTGGTCTGTGATTTTCTTCCAAGACACCGGATGGGGTTTGTTTGAATTTATATCCCCATTCCATATATATTTTGTTTTACCAATATCAAGTTCATGCAACAAATGAGTTGAGAGAAGTGCATTATCCATATAGTGGGTAGTTACCGGGATGACAAGCGAATTAAGAATGACAAGGTGAGAGAAAATAGGTAAAGTCATCTAGCAAAGTCTATCCGTCGAATTTGATTTCTTGGGAGAGAGCTCGTAGGTAAACATGAACTAAGTATATCGTAGGACATGAACCCTTTTGAAATCCCTAGCCCTTACCAATTTAGTCATGGGAAGGTTCAGATTCAAAAATTAACCCAGAAGTAGGAAGACTTTAATAGTCGATCTGAGTCTCTATATTTTCGAAAAAAAATCTAAAATTGAACAAATGTTATTTAATGAGTCAATATCATCATAGAAGAAGATGAGGAGATCATCAACGAGTAGGAGATTAGTAATGGTAAAGTCTTTTGTCGAGCAGATTTTCTACGAGGGTCTGATATTGTCCCAAGGTGAGAACACCGTCGCTAAGGCGACCGCTCACGAAACCAAAATTCGAACAAATGTTAACCCACATTATGAAAGGTAAAGCAATGCAATGTAAGTGCAACATTAAATTTTATTATAACCCTACAAATAAGTATATATTGGTGAGGTATGTGTAGGTGTCGAATACAGGGAACAGATGGGTGCAAGCTATTATTTATTTTCTAAATAATGTATATACGTAGATATATATATATATATATATATGATATTTACTTTGTATTTTTTGTGGGGTTTTGGTATATTTAACTTTTATTTGCTTTATATTTTGTTTTTTATTTTGTTTATATCCTTTTTATAATTTCTTATTTTTAATTTATTTTCCTCTTTTTAGATATAATAGGTATATATATCTATATAACGTAATATGTATAATATAGATAATATATGGTATATATATAATAATAAATATCTATAAATTCAGTCATATAAATAAAAATAAATCTTTTTTATTTTTAAAGGATTTGAAATATATTTAGGTTTTTTTATAATTAATAATATTAATATTAAGTATGTATAAGTAGTATTAAGAATATTTATACACTATCTAACGTTGTATATTTATAAATATAGCTAAAAGTACTCAAATTTTGTAAAATAAAATGTTTTGATTTTTTTATATTTTCCTATATATTTGTGAAATTTTTAGTGATTTTTGCATTTTAATGTATTCTTTAAAATCTAAAATAGTCCAAAATAGGGAATAACTTAAGATAGGCCAAATTCTTTGAAGTTTCAAAATGAAAAATATGATTTTTAATATGTAGTAATATGTATATGTAAAAATATAGAATAGAAAACTATTTTTTGGTTTTTTTGAGAATTTTTGCAAATTTTAAGGGTAGGATTTTTTTATTTTAAGGTTTTTCTTTTGTATTTTTGTGATTTTTGATCCGAGGTTATATTAGTAATATATAATATCTATTTTTAATTTATAAATAAGGTTTTATATTTTTTGTATTTTTATATCTAAACAAGGAATAAATAGGCTCCTTTTTATTTTTAATAAATGGAAAATGCAAGTAATATGCTAAATAAAAAGCATGTGTGAATGAGCATAAAATCAAGCACCTTCCTCTATTTTCTCATAAATTTGGGAGTAAATGAACTATTTATGAAAAATAGATGAGCATAAATAAAAACATACAAACAGTCAGGGGTGTTTTTGTAATAAAAATTAAGATCAAGGGATGCATGCAAAAATAATAAAAGTTTAATACTAAATTTACAACTTTTTTAGACTAAATTGAAATAATTGGACCGGTGGGGTCTTCTGCAATTTGGCCAACTCACGGGGGACCACGTGAGTTGACTTAACACTGGACCTGAAGGTATCAAGATATGAGGGGGTTCAGTTGCAATTTATCCACAAAAGTTTATACTTAATTAAATATTTAGGGGTATTTTAGAATTACACAAAAGGTAGAGGAGGTCGTATATAATTTACATGTAACATCCGGATCTCCACAAATCCGAACCCGATCTGATTTGGGTCCAGTTAATCCAATAAAGTTGTTTGTCAATGCCAAACAACCTGAATCAATCAATTGATCATGAATTAAAAGTTGTTTGGACGAAATCGACCAAAAATCGATCGTACCGTAATGAGTGCCTGAAAAAGCCACGACACAAATTCGGAAATCATGAAACAAATCAAGACCGTCGTAAGGTCCGATTCGAAGAAATAAGACCAATGGAACCAACTGTTTGTCAATCGTATGTCGTTCGGTATATTTAAAATCACAAATTTATTCCCAAACCAAAATCGTATCTTGAAAAGTTCGGAGATCCAAACCCAATCGAAAGTATATCAATATTATACTCATATTGATCGTCGTTCTGAGACGATCAAATTGAGATGTTTTACGTCAAAATCCGACACTCCAGGCACTAATACGGTCAACTTAAGTTTGTTAAGTAAAAAAGAGTTAAAAATTAATTTAATTTCTACTACACAGTCAGCTCAGTTTTTTAAAAAAATTATATATATATATATATTTATATATATATATATATTCTGAAGTCTGTATGAAGGGACAACGAGCAATTTTTTTTATTGATACTTCCTATCTTCACTTGTCATACAATAGATCCCTTTCGTTAGTTATAAAAACCCAACGTGGGAACCCTCCCTCTACTTGTCCTCTCTTCCCATTTCCCTCAAAACTTCCCCACCAAAGAAATAACTTTTCCTTTAGAGTTGCATCCCAACAGCTCTGGAAGTCTGAACTGCTCCATTGAAGCCTCCCAATCCCTGCATGCTATCCAATTTTTCTTCAAATTTGAAGACCCAATTCAAGGTACAATCCCCATCCCTCTTAAATTCCTATCATGCATGTTGTTTATGCACAATTAATCTCATATTTGCTAGTGATGGGGATTAAAGTAGCCTGAAAAATTCTAATTTATAGTTCATTCTTTTTTTACAGGGAAATCATGATTTGTTTTTATTTTTTTAAAATTTAACTTATATCCTCCCTTCTTACAACATGTAAACGTCCTTATCAGGTGGTAGGCAATTAACCGTCTCATTGTCGTTCTATGTCTCAATAATTTTTTTACATGCACATAAGATGTTAATGAAGGATCTATGATCATATAGAATAGTGGTCAGCATTGTTCTAAGTTTTGTAATTGTTTTTATGAGGAGCATAAGAACTTTGAGATCCATGTAAGATATGTCGTAATGGTTGAAGTTACATTAGTGACTTGTTGCATAATTCAGCTATGCTAAATTTCAGCCTGGAATTTGTTTTGGGACCTAATGTTATAAAAAGTTGTAATCTTAAGCTATGATTTCGAATTATCCATGGTGTTTGAAATACTGATTATTAATTAAAATATTGTTATCATTATACCTAAAAACGGATATGTCTTTTGTATTCCTCTTTCTGCATGCTATGTTCTGACTATACATTTGAACATAACGTTATAAAATTATAATATTTTTGTTGTGCCTTATTACCTCTACTTATTATGTCATGATCATGTCTTTGGTTAGTCCCATTTTTCTTTCTAATGAAAGTAAACTATAAATGAGCATATGGTTTGTGGTTTGCCATTAAAAGTATTGTAGAGTCAATAATGGTCAAATGTTTTTTACAACTCCAAAGAACAAGTTATAATTTTCATATGCCACTCTCAATGAATTGTACTTTTGTGCAATAATGTTTTATATTTGGATCTGATTTCTATTCAAAAATAAGAGTTGGAAGATGTCTGTTTAACAAATGATAATTGAAAATGTTGCTATGTTTTTTTATTGTAAAGGTAAAATGGTATATAGTAAGAATTTATTAGACAAAATTCAAAATGCCAGTCCGAATTTAAATAAAATCTAAATTATTATTATTGAGTACTGTTGTTATAATTTGAACATATGTTGAAATTGAATACCTAGATAAAAAAGGTTAACTATAACAGAGATTGAGAAAAATAAGGAATAACAAAAAAATGGTGAAATAATGATAATAATGATTTTTGCCAGTATCATATCGATGTCTTTTCTTCATAAAGACTTCCATAAAACACCTAAATATTTGAATGTCGTCACCTCTAGGCTTGCCAAGAATGGAACAATTGGTCCTTATGTGTTGTTGATACATGTATTAACCTCAACTTAGACTTAGAACTCGGAACTTTACAATTTGGCATGGTACCATTTATTTTGTAGCATCTTTAGTCCTTGTATAAAAGACACTATGTACATCTTTTAGACTTTCGCTTTTGATAAAATCTTTGCCATTGACCAAAATATTGGCCCGATTAAAGGTACAATGCCTAGCAAAAAAGAGAAAAGAAAAGAAAAGAAATATTTTAAATATGATTGCATCATCTATGAGAATCAATAACCACAAGGATTGATCATCTGTATCTGATCAACCTTTAGGAATACTCTACTATCTATTGATCACCATAATTAAGACCAAAATACCTAGATCTATATGATTGACTACTGCAAGAGTTGAGAAAGAGTTGAGTAGATAAGCAAGTAAAGATGACCGTGAATCAGAGATGATTTATAAATTTTAGTGCCGATCATGGTAACCTTACACTTGACCGTGCGAGGGCGCGGTGATCCTCAACTGGGCGGAGGAAAGGAAGCCCAGCTAGGGTAGCGACCGCTTAATGCACGGGTCTAGGATCCCAGTCCTTTTACGGTTTTTACGTGAGCTCGCAACGTTTTACGCCTCATTGGGATCCCAACTTTTAACCAGTTCCGATGACCTTCTCTTTTAGAATAACCATGTGAGGGATCCTCAATTTTAATTTTTCGTACGATCTCGTTCGTCGGCTACTGGTCGGGCTAATTTCTAGAGTGACTTTTTCGGAGAGTCTCTCTTTCACCCATCTTTGGGGTATAGTTTTGGAGTAGACCTTTCTCTCTGTTGAACTGCACTTCCAATTAGAGGACGAGACAGAAGAGTTTCCTTAGGAGACTACCTCGCCGCTTGAGTTTTTGGTTATTTTTCACCATTAGACTGGGCGATGTTACATCCGAATCATCCATGTCTACATCTAAATCATCTAGGGTTACATCTAAGACAGTTGCAGTTGAGGTTTGGTGGAGTTTCAATCAAGTTGGTTGGATTATAATGAATTTGGGTTAAGAAATGAAATCAATGATAAGTTAAGTTGGTTGGAAGTGACTATAATTAAATTGAATCCAAAATCTCTATAAGCTAGCGGGCGTGTTGGGAACTTAGTTAGGATGTGTTATACAACAACGCATGCGTACGGTGGCACCCCAATATTAAGGCATTATTCATGTCTTAAAGTCATAGTATGAGGTTATACATAGACCAAGACCACAAACTATCCACTAGACTTAAAAACATAGATAGAATTGCAAATCCGATTAATATATTAGTAAGAGCAAAATAAAGCATCACCTCACTAAGTCCTTATTAAAATCTGCAACATGACCTCAATGACAAGTAAACATCATATACTTACTGCTCTCAATTACTTAGGAAAATGTTATAAATGGAAAATATTGGGATATTAAGAGATTAAGGGGGTATATACAAGTAACTTGGAAACCTTTTTACATTGCAAGAAGGCGTAAATTTTTAGATGTTTCGATCTTTCTACTTGTATCTTTTGCAACCTCTTAACTATCTGCTTATTTTAATATGACATATGGGTGTACCAATGCTCATTGACGCCTCTTCTTATTTACATGTTTTGGCAAGCAAGGAGCCTGCAGTACAGTACTTGTTGATTATTCCTGGTGATCGAGTTTATACTAGACGGTATGGTTCTTTTATCGCTTTTGGCTCAGCTTCTTTTGTTGTAGCTTTTGTTCTATTATAATGTAAAATGAATTTTCTTTCTCTTCTAAATATGGTGGGATATATGAATGTACTTTCATCCCTTCTTGTACATATTGTATATATTATGAAAGATAATGAAATGAAATTTTGGTGGCATATGTCTTTGTTGAATCTGTGGTGGTGAATGTGGTGTGAATGTCATATGCAACAACAACACAAAAACATTTCCCTGATTTTCATAACTTGGTGCGATGTCATGTGAATGTAATAATACGAATGAAGCATAAATAGGTGCCTGATTTCGAGGGCGTAACAGTTTGGTATCAGAGCCGTGGTATCCCGATACGTACATTCGTAGTATTACAATTCTGATCGCATTAAGTTCCCAGATAGCGACAATCTTCTGACTTGTCGTGAGTCTGAGAAGGGAAATTGACATTCAAATTCAATCACCAAATATGTCATCAATTTCATTAATTTTCATACTATATCCCAAGAAGAGAAAAAAACATGCATGATAAGTATCTACGAATGGCACTTTTATGACTAAATATGGTTCTCATGAAGAGCCATGGCATCCCAACCATGCCAGGAGATGACTGACTAGCTGGCACGCATACTGATCTCTCTTACCCATCTTCAACAGCAACAGGTTGCTATGAGAGGCTAGCAGGAGCAGATTCTGGCACAACAGACTGAGATTGTAGACCGACAGACTGATATAGAGATGAGATTTGAGGAGCTGTCAGACTTCACATACCATCCATCTCAGGATGAGACCAGACAGGACCAGCCTCAGTTAGTCGAGGTATAACAACTTCATTTCGATGATTCACTTGAGGATATACCAGAGCACGGAGTAGATGATGGAGACTATGACAGGGTGCCCGACCCCGTTGACTTTGCAGACGAGGATACACACGAGTACTCTACTATCCACATGCATCAATTAGTATTTACTTCCTACCAGCGGGCTGATGTGCCCATGTTCGAGGGCATCAGTATGTCAGATATGGCATAACAGTGGTTGAAGGGGGTGATGAAGGTACTAATGATGATTCGCATGCCACGAGACACGTGGTTATCTTTCATGGAATACTCATAGACAGATTTCACTGAGAGATGGTGGGATGTAGTAGTTTCTGAGTTGGATCGCGAGGCCACATGGGATGACTTTGAGATAAGGTTCAGGTCCCACTTCTTTTTTACGAAGTGGAAGGAGTTCCAGTGCCATTTCTTTGCAGAGCTTCATTAAGGATGGATGACATACATAGATTACTTTGTTCGATACGCCGAGCTGTCTTGACACACTCCAGCAGCTGTCGCATTTCCACGGGAGAATCTGGAAAAGTTCATTAAAGGTATGAGGGAAGAGGTGCAAGAGAAGTTAGTCAGATTGCATATCACTTCCATCTACGAGGTTGCTGAAGTAGCAGAGAAGTTTGAGGATATCTGTGAGAGACATTTTGGCAGCTCATATGGAGAAGTGCGTAGACCACAACGATCTTTTGGGTTGATTCGTCGATATTTCAGTAGCAGAGGTCAACTAAGCATTTCCGACCTATAGGTTCAGCATTTTCAGGGCGGTGCTCGCTCATCTCCATCGACTACTTTAGGAGGAGCACTAACTAGATGTAGCACAGCTTCTGCTTGACCATCTGGGTCGCAACAAGTAGATAGACCCCCAACAGGACCAGCTCGGAGCACATACATGACAACTTCATCTACTTGGACAGTCCTATGTTACTTGTGCCATGAATGGGGACATTACCGGCATCAGTGTCCCTAGAGATCTAGTGAGACTCAGCCACAAACTTCACAGTCGTAGCCTCAGGCACAACATTCAAGGAGTTTCTGTGGTAGGAACTCCAACTTCAGGAGGCAGCAACAGAGACAAACACAGAGTGTGGCAGGTTCTAGTACCGCACTATCCAGACGGGGTCTTAGCTACACACAGTGACCGAGGAGCTGGCATGCTCAACAGATACTATGATGAAAGGTATGGTATCAGTCTTGGACCGACCTTTCCATATTTTGTTTGATTCTGGAGTGACATATTGTTTCCTTTCTTTAAGGCTACTAGAATCTTTAGGTAGAGTCGTAGAGACTCTATTTTCTCCATATCACATTCATGGGCCAGGTGGCCATTTATTCATCATTTCATTGATAGTCAGGCACTTGTTGGTACTGATTGGGGGTCATGAGATGATTGCAGATTGTTTACTCCTACAACTTGATGAGTTTGACTTGATTCCAGGGCATGGATTGGTTATCAGCTCATCACGCTCTTATAGATTGATTTAGGAAGACAATTGTCTTCAGGATTCCAGATTTGCCTAATTCACTTTTGAGGGCACATTACACGGCTCCAAAATGGAGTACATTTTAGTTTTGCTACCTCAGCAACTTATTGATCCGGGTTGTGATTCCTATCTAGCATGTGTTCGAGAAGTATCTGATCATGAGATGATGGCACATGATATCCGTGTAGTATTAGACTACCCGCATGTGTTTCATGACGAGATATCATGATTACCTCCTGACAAAGAGATCAAGTTTGAGATCACATTAATACCAGATACACAATCGATCTTGATGGTTCCTTACCGCATGGCACCATCTGAATTGAGAGAACTGAAGGTGCAGTTAAAGGAGTTATTTGACATGAGATTCGTCAGGTCGAACACTTCACCTTGAGGTACTTCGGTTCTATTTGTCAGGTAGAAGGATGGATCCATGAGATTATGCATTGATTATCGACAACTGAACGAGAGAACAGTGAATAACCGTTATCCTTTGCCATGCATCGATGATTTGTTCGACTAGCTCTAGGGATCTTCGATGTTCTCGAAGATCGACATTCGATCGGGCTATCATCAGCTGAGGATTCAAGAGTCAGATATTTTGAAGACCGCTTTCAAGACTCGTTATGGACACTACGAGTTTGTGGTGATGTCGTTTGGGCTCACCAATGCACCTGCAGCTTTCATGGATATGACGAACCGGATCTTTCGTCCATACTTGGACAAATTTGTGGTGGTATTCATTGATGATGTGCTCATATACTCACTGAGTGAATGGGATCATGCGAATGATTTACGGATTGTCTTGGATACATTGTGGGAGCACAAGCTATATGCCAAGTTGAGCAAGTGTGAGTCCTGGGTATCTCAGTCTTATTTCTTGGGCATGTCATTTCTGAAGCAGGTATCACAATTGATTCTGCGAAGATTGAGGTAGTTATGTCTTAGGAGAAGCCCTAGACAATTACTCAGATTAGGAGCTTCCTTGGACTACCAGGTTATTACATACGCTTTATCAACGAATTTTCACGCATTGTTTGCCCTTTGACACGATTGACGCAGAAAGGGAGTTCTATTCATTTGGGATGATTCATGCGAGAAAGCCTTCGGGAAACTAAAGGAGATGTTGACTACAATGCCTATTCTTTCTCTTCCTTCATGCACTCAGGACTATGCAGTATACACATATGCGTCTGGAGAAGGTCTAGGAGCTGTATTGATGCAGAGAGGTCATGTGATTGCTTATGCATCATGACAGTTGAGACCACATGAGCGGAACTACCCCATGCATGACTTGGAGTTGGCGGCAATTATCTTCGCTTTGAAGATCTGGCGCCACTATCTATATGGGGTGAACTTCGATATTTTCACTGATCATAAGAGTTTAAGGTACATCTTTGATCAGAAGGAGCTGAATATTAGGCAACGCAGATGGCTCGAGCTACTAAAGGATTATGATTGCACGATCTCTTACCATCTCGATAAGGGAAACATGGTGGTCGATGCACTTAGCAGGAGAGCTCATGCAAATCGTACGATGAACTGGCTATATACATGGGATATGCTCGCATCTTTGATTGATTGGCATCCTCAAGAGAGCGCATCCATTTTTACCGATGTGCCTCTATGATTTAGCGGTTTGTGGGATCGCATCGTCGAAGGCCGGAATATATATCCATGGATTCGAGATAGATACATGTGCACTGTCAAGGACGAGGTTGATGATTTTGTTGTGGCGGAGTCTATTTTATGGAAGGCAGGATGAGTTGTTGTGCCCAAGGACGAGCAGTTGCACAGAGATATTCTCAATGAGGCACATAGTTCACGATTATCTATTCACCTAGGTATCGCAAAGATGTATCGTGATCTGCATCGACATTTCTGGTGGGATGGAATGAAGCGTGATGTAGCGCAACATGTTAGCAGATGCATGGCCTGTCAGGTGGTCAAGGTCGAGCACAGGAGACCACCCGGATTACTGCAGTCTCTCCCCATTCCCGAGTGGAAGTGGGATAGTATTTCTATGGATTTTATCACAGGATTGCTGAAGACACCAGGTGGCCATGATTTCATTTAGGTTGTTATTGATAGATTGATCAAGTCAACCCATTTA
>JAZKJV010001322.1:0-80000 GCA_037367405.1 Ottelia alismoides
TATTTTACCCATTCTATATTTGAAAATTCATAACTAATTAACCATTACTCTAAAAATTATCGAAAAATCAGGAATTGTATGTTACATTGTGCCCAAAAATAATTGCATTTGCATGCATCGTTTTCCCTCAAAAAATCCATTTGCATAATTCAATATTTAATTTTTAATAGGTCTTAAATCTTGTATTTTTAAGGTTTAGGATTTTTCTGAGATCCATCACCTAATGATAGATTTGGATAATTTTATCCCTTTAAAGTAATTAGGTTTAATATTTATTATAATTAATAATTGAAATTCACTATGTTTGCATTCATAAATTCATAAAATATTTATCTTGCACCCAAAAATTCCGAAAAAATCACAGTGCATTAATTTCATCATGATTGTCATCTTGGCTAAGTTTCATATTTTTTGACATCGTTTGATTGATATTTATTTTCTAATCCTTAAAATTGGTCAAATTTGCATTTTGCATCCCAAATTTTATTAAAAATTACAAAAAAAAAGACCGCTCGAAAACCATGCCGAACCAAATTTGATAGACAAAATTCTAGGTTGTTCCTTTACCTCCTTGAGTTCAACCTTGGGACTTGCCCAAGTAAAATAAACATAAAATCGCATTGATTAAAATTGACTAAAATTTCTTGTGGTTAATTTCTTGACTGATTCCGATTGCCCACCTACAACGAATCGACACATTAATTTAAATGATCGATAATTCATGCAAATTAAAGCAGGGCATTTAGGGCTCGTCAGAGTGCAGCATGCCTGATCCTAGGTTTACACTCACGAGTCTTCAAACGAAGACTATTGTAAAAATGATTATTACAAGGAATGCATGAAATAAAATATGAAACAACAATTCTCTTCAATTTTCTCCAATAGTTGCTTCTGCGGCTCCTCGTAGCGGGAGATCCTACTCCTTGCCTCCTTGATCACCAAGGGACCCTGCCACATAATGCAATCATTAGATATATATTCGAAGAATCGTCAACAATGCAAGGGAAAAAGCAACAAGACCTATAAGTTAGAAAATCATTACTTAATCCAATAATAAAAAATCTAAATAAAATGAAAGATGATTCGTGTCCCCGGTAATGGTGCCATTTGACGAACCCAGAATTCATCCCTTTAATTATGTCAAATTAGTGTGTTATAGTCGGTTGAATTAGAGCCATCAAAATCTGCTAATTAATCTGTCAATTAAATCAAAGCAGTCGATTTCATTTTACTTGGCCCAAGGTCGAACTCAGGGACACAAGCCTCTAAGTGATTATCTAGACTCTTAATATCCAGATTAAGTGTTGGATTACGAAACTCATAGGTCAAAATGCACACAAAGACATTATGCAGACACTTGAAGACTCTTTTTGTTTGATTTTTATAGTGCCATGAAATACGAGTGTAAACAAGTACAAATATGTTTATCTAGCTACAATCATTGATCAATAAATTGTAATCAACTTCATATTCAAATAACAAAGCAAATTCCAATGATACATGATTACAAGGTATGAGAAATCATTAAATAAAACAAACTATCTTACTAAATTTAATCATCATGAATAAGAGTGTCAAATCAGAAATCAAGTCCAGCCATTAAATACACAATGAAACAAGCTTCAAAACAAAATCAAAATCTATTAAAATGGAACTCGTATGCTCAAGATATCCACAAAATAGTCCAAGGGAATAAATGCAAAGAAAACACAAAAATAAATAAATAAACCACCACAAACAGGTCCCTGGAAGGACTGAAATGCAAATAAAATAAGATGTGAGGCCTTCCACGAAATTTACCCACACGTGTAGGGGCTAAATTGTAATTATTGAAATCCGAAGGAGGTCGTTTGCAATTAACCACATGAACGCGTAACCATCAGGTGCAGATTGGACCTGTTTGCAATTTAAAGAATCTGGTGAGGGTACTCCTGCAAAATTCCCCGTGCCCACATGAGGTGAGCACGTGAGGTGAGGTTCGGAAGTCAATGCAGGCTCAGATGTGGTTTGGATGTGGCTCGGGCGCTCTGAGCCTGGAGGCTCGGGTGTGATGACGTAGTCTCCTGTGGACCATCCGATCTTGGAGATCGGATGGTGGATGTAAACGCACGGGGTGGAATATTGGCATCGTGGTTGAATGTCCGCCGTTGGATGAGCACCGGGAGGGTGCCATCCAACGGCACCTGTAAGCTCTGGGGATCCTTCATCCGCCATGGGGGTGGCGGTGAGTTTTGAGCTCTGGCGACGCCACAGGAGCTCAGCCACTCCTCTCCGATCATAACACCGCTTTGTGGAGGTCATTGGAAGTGCTGAGGCTTTGGGCGAAGAAAGGCCAAGATGCCGGACCACTTGGAAGGGCTGACGTTGAACTATGGCCGGAGACGAAGCTCGAGAAAAGGGCCCCGATGAAGCTCCACTCATTGAAGACGAGCACTAGCAAGAAGATGAGTGGATATAGCCGAAGCATGCAGGTGCCTCGTGTGTGCGAAGTGAAGTGGGATGGGAGGCCGTGTGGGGCAGAGAATGTGGCGGCCTGAGTCGTCTTCTACAACGAGGCCGGGAAGAGGGCGGCGGAGCGTTTGGGGTTATGGAAGAGTGAAGTGGTGATCGAAGGGCAGTGTGTGGATGATGGAAGTACAAGGAAACTCGAGGGATGATCAATGGGAGGTGATTGCGAGAGTAGAAGTCTAATAAATTCAGAGAAATTAAAGGAAAAATCAATGAAGGATCAAAAGGCTTACCTGGAGAATTTAGCGGATCGAGGGCTTGTGCTTGAGCTCCTAGGCGGAGCTCCGATCTTCGCTGAACTCTCGTGGCCATGGGGAGTAGCTCACCGACGCTGAATGGCCGGAGACATAGCCTACCATGGCTATGGGTCTCACCGTAGGCTCCATTGTCTTCGCACCATCTATCCAGCCTCCCCTTGTCACAAGGAGGCAGAAAGGAGCTGGGAAAAGCCCCACGTACAAGTGGACGGAGGTAACAGTGGTCAGCGAGGGTGTATTTGAATAAGAGAAGTTGGAACCCTGGTGGTGGTCATCGTGGGTTGAGAGGGAGATATGGAGCGAGATAGAAGGAGACGTGTGTTGTTGTGTAGCTCGCGAAGATCATGGAGGATGGATCTTGAACGGTGGATGGTCAGCGAGTGGTGGAAGGTGATGAGGAGATGGGAATAATCGGAAGGGGGAGACGGGAGCACGAAATGGAGGATGTGGGCAAGCTGGAGGAAGGAGACGAGGTCTCCTCCGTTGGATCTTACGATCCAATGGTTGAGAGGTGGGCGCGTATGTGTGGCTCCGATCAAATCGATCAGGACACCGTCAATGGCTATGAGGGTGATGCGTGGCGAGAGGAGAAGCAGGCGGGGCGGACGATCCAGATTCACTCTAGAGATCGATCTGATGGTGTAGAATGATTGCGGAGGTAAACGGCTGGGATTGAGGTTCCCAAAGATGATTGAGCGGTGGAAAATGGAGGCGCGTGGCAGAAGGGGAAGCTGGCCATGTGACTTAGACAGAAAGAGCCACATGGTCCAATCAGATTATTCCAGAAGAAAAACTCAAAAAAGGTGGAGAAATGGTCGAATTTTGAAGAACTCAAAACAAGAAAGTTGTAGATCTCAATGAGATCTACGAGTTTTGTGTTGACCAAAAACACAAACAAGGTCAATCGAAGGGAGAATTGTTTTTATGAGCATTTTTAAGGGCATAAAAACACTACAATTTTTAATTTTGTTATTTTTTGTATTTTTAATTTATTCAAAGACTCGGATATAAACAATGACTTTTCTGGTTTTTTATTGACACTAATTTAAGCTAGGGGGTTAATATGGGCAGATTAATATGATGAAATCAAAGTTCTTCAATCACCTCGAGATCTACAACTTTTATGTTTTCCTTTTTTCCTAATTTATCGTACTTTTATTTTTTTTGAATTTATCCTTATTTTAATATCTTAAATAAATCTATTGGACCATATGGCACTCTTTGGAGCCACCATGTGGCACGTTCCCCTTGCGCCACCAGCAGCACCCTCAGTCATCCATGTCCTTCTAGGTGGCTTCATCTTGTCCGTCCATGATCGTCATTCTCTTGGTCATTTGGTCTAATCCTATGATTAGATCTGGTCCACTTGCCAGCGCCCCCATCTGGGCCATTGGATATCTTGATCCAACGGCTCTGGTGCATCTTCTACCTCTAGTTCCCCTTCTACCCAATGATCGAGCTGACCTCTCCCATTTTCCCCAACTGTTACACCCGCCATCTCCACAACCCAATGCCTCGTCCACGAAGCAAAAACCTCCCCGCTTATTGTGCGATCATTAACACCCCACATTTGAGCTCCTAGGGCAGTCGCACGATCATTACAGACTCGCCACCCACCACCTTGTAACGGCTGCCCTCCTCATAAAATACCCCTCCTCCACCGCCAGTATCCCTCATCCACCATTGCACGAGCTACAGCCTAGCTCCACTCCCTCCTCTTGTGACTGGGGAGGAGCAGATCGAGGAGTGACGATGGCCGACTGCTCAAGCATCGACCCTAGGCTCCAACGGAGCCTAAGCCCATGCCATATCCTCCACCAGCGACCACTTTTGATTCTCCAAGTAACTCTCTCCCTCATTTCCTTTATATTTTCTCCCTTTTATTTGTATGCACACATGTTATTTCCCTTTCAATACACCCTCCTTCGAGCTTCGCCGCACTCCCTTGATCCATACCAGTCACTCCGACCATCTCAACCCTTCTTTAGAACCCCATTCACCTCCGCTCCCTTTCCTCTCTGGTCCGTTGGAGATGAACCTTGGTGCTCCATCCTCCACCTTATTCAGACTCCACTCCACTCAATGCTCGTACGTACACAAGCTTTGATTATTCGCTGACCCCATTTTGTAGGCCTACTTGTCAATGGAAAGAGCTCGGAAGGTTGCTATGTTCTAGAGCAAGTGCTTCGGTGAGTCATCATCATCTTCTGATCAAACCATCCTCCCAGCTCTACCAATCTTCCATGACCTTCGTTGAGCATTAGTGAAGCTTCACAGCGTATCAGATGATGAGGGAGATCAAGGTAGAGACATGGCAAGTTCATTAGAGCCCCACCATCGTCGTCATGTGAATGCAGAGGAAGAGAGACCCTCATGTTACATATGTCGTCCGATCCACTGGATGGGATGGTCCAAATGTCTTCGCAGCCACCACCCCGATCCAACGGGCTCGGTAGGATTGAGCCGCCTTCTGATGCATCATGACACAACATGGGTCACAAACCTACAATCGACCCTCTCCCATCGCCAAATCCTAGCTCATGTGTATTCCACGTGCGTGCAGGGTGGGCAAATTGCATCCCACCCCTGCATGTTCCCCGTATTTTCAATCAGGTCCCTCCTACGCGTGTGTGCCTCAAGGGTCGTGCATGGGAAATTTACAAAGGAACCACGTCGGTATTTCAATATTCCATAAATGCCCCTGACAAGGACCTTTTTGCATATTTTATCCCTTTTATTTATATGTTTTTATTGCAACGATTCTCATGGACGCTTTTATTGATATTTTAAGTTTGTGAACTCCGGATCAAATAATTTTCGTTTCATTGTGTTGCTAATTTGATGCTCTTCATAATGGCATCTTTAATTCACTAATTTTACACTTTATTTAATATGCTAACTTTTAAATATTCTAAGAGTCTAATGTTCTTCATTTAAATGCCATTATTAGATCTTTAATTCATCTTTATGCACCAATGACATTGAAATTGTTCTCTTTATGTATGCTCAATGATCTGATTAATTTAGGGCATATTTTGCTTCCATCATTCTATTGCACTACATAGCATCATGTGGGCATCTATCTTGCATAGAACCAAATAAAAATGCATATTGTTTATTCATCCCATGCATTTCATTTCATTGCATACTGCATCACATTTATCTTACATAAAACTAAAATAAAAAATGAATGATCATTATGTATAATGCAATATACGATTGATGCCTATTTATTGTTTGCATTATTTAAGCATCGTTTTATAATAATTGTGCATTTGTTTGTCATGTGCATTTCGTGTTGCATATTGCATCATGTTTGGTCGCATCTTTGTGTGATGTTTTGTCATTCTGTCTCCATTGGGAGACTTGTCAAGAATTTAATTGCTCAATTTTAAACATTAATCTATGATTAATTGATGATGAGGCTCGTGTTTCTGTGTTTGACCTTGGTATGCTTGCCAAGTAAAATTTATCGCCACATGTTCAAATGTGTGGTCGATTCTGCATAAATCCAAAATAGCCTCTTGTGATACGATAATACAACCATATTAAAGAGGTTATTTTGTAGTTCATCAACCTTCCTGCCACCTTTTTTAATCCACTTTGTGCGAATTTTAACCCTAAAAATTCCCTACTGATGTACGTGCCTTAGTGACTGGAAGGTGCTATTAGATTTGCAACGTGGATAAAGCTCGTGGAGGAGTGATCCACCCTCTCCCGAGCTTGCTCCGATGACATCTGCTCCCAATCTTCCAGGTTAGGTTAGAGATGTTTTCTTGCTTTTTAGTTAGGTTTTCATTCCAATCATTAAATTTCGATTTTATTCCATGTGTTCACTGTGTATTTTAGCTTAAATCCCTTAGTTTAATGTACGATGGAGATTACAACTCTATCCACTATCTACTTCATTCCAACCGCTGTCAAGACCTATCTCCGTCTATGTCTCTTACCCTATTCACTTCTCCACCTCCTCGACCACCCATATCACCTTGTTCTTGCACAGAACGAGATTCCCTTATCCTTCTTCCATCGATCTCCGAAGATTTATCACACACCTCATCCATCGCCTCGTTCCACCAAATAAAATGCTTGAACTATTCGCCATGTTTCCCCTATTTTAACCCTGCAAGCTCAAGCTTCAAAGGACCCTTGCTGGGGTCAATTTGAGCCTACGAAGAAGCTCCGGGTAGTCTGAGCATGCACGAGCTTCCAGACCTCTTTTAGTGAGGTTTGGATCTTTTTGAGGCATTTGGGAGCTACAAAGGAGCATTTGCTCCATTTAAGGCCATAAATGGTCGGATAAATAGTTGGGGGACGGAGAATCAAACAATCGAAGGAATCCCATGACAAAGTTCTTCCCTATTTTTTGAGGCCCCCTCACTATCATTAGATGAAGATCGAGGCCCATGTCTAATCTTGGCAGTGGATTCAAGGCGAATCGGTACAAGTGGAGGACCGTCCAAGCATGCTTAAGTGAAGGAGTCGCAATCGTCACGTCATATTTGCCTTGCATGTTCCACTAACGCTGGGTATTTTATGCAACACCCCTCACCTTTTGTATTTGATATTTTAGTCTTGCAAATATCAGTTAGTGTAATATTTTCTATAAAAATTACAACAAGGACCATTAACTTTATGAAATCACAACTAGGTCATTCTACCTCATGTGTAGTGACAAGTGAAGCATTGTGGAAAATACATGTATGCCCTTATGTTTAGTGGTTCGTTTATTAAATTCATTCAAAGTTTTAATAAATTGCACTCGGGTTCTTGTAATTGTGGTATTTTCTTTTTGTGTATATTTATTATTTCAAATATTTTTATTACTTTAAAATAGTAGGAAAATTCCCATAGATGCATGATACCATGCTTCTTCTTGCATGAATTTTATTCAGCATTTTATTTAATTTCAATATTTATTAAAACGCAAAAAGATGCATTTTTGCCCAATTTAAATATTATAATCTGTATAATTAGAAAAACCTTTACAAAAATTCCAAAATATTATATTCTGTATATTATTATAAATAATATCACCTATACAAAAATACCTAAAAAATACAAAATATAAAATCTTAAAATCACGAAAACCTAAAAACCGTAATGAAAATACAAAAATATAAGTTTATAGTTGTGGTTTTTCTATATTATATATACTATATGTTAAAGATAATTTTAAGTTAATTTTAAACTTATTTATATTTATTAAACCTAAAACAACATCGAACAATTAATATGTGCATTGTTTTACTATATTTATTACTTTAAAAATATAGAAAATAGTAAAAATGTTATAAAAATTACAAAAATAGAAAAAAATCTAAAAATCATAAAAAAAATATTTCATGTATTTAGAGTATATTTTGATAGATAGATATATATAATACCCTATATATCTTATATATTACTTATATTATCTATAATATCCTTATTATTATATATAAATATATATATCCTTTTTAAAAATTAAAAATATGTAAAATAAAAATGAAAATATAAAATTTAAAGTATAAAAATATAAATATAGAAATGGTTAAAAATCTTTGGAAAAAATAAATATAATTTAAAACCTAGAATACAAATTAAAAAGAAAATGATAAAAAGGAAATAAATAAGAAATTTGAATTAATTAGAAATAATTAATTATTTTCTCAATCTATACCGTAGCTCTCTGTATTTGATACTCTCTATTGCTTGTCATTGTACACATATTTGATGGAGTTTTTGACTTGCATTCACATTTATTGATTTATTCATCATATTGTGGGTTGATTGTTGATTGAGGCTTCGATTGATATAAGGATTATTGGCTTAGATTGTTAAATCGATAGACCGGAGTCTTGTCATCGCTACTTTGATGGACCTAGAACTACTTCATGGTGGGCGAATGGAATGAAGTTGATAATGGTGGTTGAAGCTCGAATCCTTGGAAGAGAAACCATTGTAATAGAAGCTATTATGTTGCCTCTACTCCTAGACTGGATGGGAGAATGGTTTAAAAACAGAGGTTGGATGATGACGCTTGGAAAGGAGTTGTTGCACAAGTGGCTCATGTCATCACTTCAAATGGTCGGCATCGACCACGAAGCTTGGCTACAAGGCAATGAGCTGTAGCAACAATGGGTCAAGGATACATTGGATCTCACCTGAAGGAGTGAACGACCGTCGTCGCTACTATGGATAGGCTCTCGTTATCACTGGAACTACCTCAGAGATGGACCTATCTCTAGCAAAATGGCGGATGTGTTCTTTGATGGGTAGCGCAAGGAGTTTTGATGCTGGGAGGTTAGGGAATATCGATTAAGATGGATATGTTGAGGAGAGGGTGATGTGGGGTACGCATAGTGAAGGGCGAGAGGAGAGGTGTGGTGGTGGAGTCGTCAACCGAGAAGTGCAGAGGTAGAAGGAAGGGTCTTAGAGATTTGATTGACCAAGATCGAATGACCAAGAATGAGCCACATATTAAAAGGTTAAAGAAAAAAATAAAAAGGGAAAAATGAGGGACATTGGATGAAGCACCCTTCATCCAACGATCCGGAAGATTTGCGACTAAGGGGGTTATGTGGAGGAGGCATGGCGGCTTCATTTACCACCATATGTTGTCCCTACAAAAAATCAGAAAATAAAATCAAAGAAAAATAAAATAGAAAACGATGTCAGATCAAAAATTGTTTCATAAAACTTGTTCGTCTCGATGAGATCTACAACTTTTGTGAAGGAACCAAAATCAAAAGAAGTCATTTGTACAAAATGTATTTTTGGTGGTCTTCTATGTATATAGAATGTCACCTTTTTAGGTCTTACAATTTTTATGTTTTTTAAATAAGAAAAAAATAAAATAAAATCAAATAAAATATAATATAATAAAAATTTACACATTAATATAATTTTTGGTATTAATAATAATAAAGGAATAAAATAAAAAGGTACGGTACTTATTTACATACTATATACGAACACAGAATGATTCATTTTTAATTCATTTTAGAATGTGGCTTTTTCACACTTCATTAAAAAACATAAATAAAAAATAAATAAAAAAATATAAATTAAAAAGAGTTAATTTCGTACATAAAATGATACGTCAAAGTTGATCATTGTATACAATATACAACGAGGACCCAAAATTAAAGTTTCACATATAAACTTCGATTCTTTTTAATTTGACCTTATTTTGTAGATGATTGAATGTCCATTAATATAAAAGTGAGTAGAGGTTCATAAGAGACTGTTTGTGAGAGATATTTGTATTTGGTATTTTTGTCTCAAAACTATGATATGGTTTTATTTGTCAAATATACAAGTTGGTATTTCTCTAACATTTTCTCTTTATTATTAGTATGTACACAATGGAGTTGATTTTATTCCATTGGTGCTAATATAAAATAAAGAAAAATGGGTGAAGCTATGCTAATATACAAGTGATAATATACACACAATTTCTGGCCTCTTATTGATGCAATTATGAATGTTAAAATATTGATATTATTTATGCATGCGTGAATGCTAATAATACAATACTTATGTCTAAATGCATTAATTACTTGGGAACATATCTCTACCTAGGGCCCCAGTGGAGCGTGCCCCTCCATTGGCACCTACTCCAAGCTACCTTATTGCCACTGAAAGTCGGACAATAAGGTGTGAAACTGAAACTACAACAGAAAACTCAACTGATGGTCCTAAGAGTCTAAACTTATATTTGAAGTGTATGTATGATGCCCAATGTTCATCCTCATCAGACCTCACCAAATCCATTAGCTCATTTATTTTAAATTCAAGTTACACCATACATGTTTCACTTGACTACCAAATTTATTGGTACAATGTAGATATTTAATATACACACACACACACACAGATATATATATATATATTGATATCATATAAGATCTACATAACTTTCAAGAACAAATTCCATCATTTTGAAGGTTCAAATGGGTCCATAAATCTCAAAATGATCGATCCTCTAGCTTCATTGATCGATCGGTACTGATCGATTAGAAAGACAAATATCGATCATTTTTAGGCTAAAATGGTCGATCAACCTTAGTGACAAGATCCATCAGGCATGATCTATTAATATAATTGCATGATCGATCGTACATGTGATGGTATCTTGAACCACTCTGGCGACGTCCCGTGAACTCACTCCGATCGATGATCTGACTATTCCATTGTGGTCTTGCTAACATCCATGTGAAGAAAACATAGTTGGATCTCACAAGAAGGCCACAAATTGGTCAAAAAATCCAAAAATGTGTTGTGATAAGTTGCTCACCGCACCCAAAACTGAGACAAATTATGATAAAAACAACGTCAATAAATAACACGCAACCCTGTTACCCAACACTGTGAAAACATCACGAATTTGACAGCAAAAGGAGGATGAAAATCGTACCTTAGGGTCATCCTCTACAACACTCCCTTACATGAATGATTATTCAGGGTCGTTGACCACATTTCTACGCCCACCACGTGACTCCCCACATTGAGGCCTTCGAGATAGTGCCCTCGAATCTCTGATCAGCCTTCGAAAAACTCTCCGGTGCTGGAGCTCTAGTGAATGCAAGTGATGTGGTTAACTAGACCACTTTGGTGCACATATATATTGGCTCAGGTCTAATCGTATCCGGATAAAAAAATCGTAAATTGTTTGTATTTTATTTATAACTTCCTCATACAAGCCCCGACTTTGATGTTCTTGGGATATCTGGAAAAGTATCATCGAGTAATACAAGATAGAATGGTTATTTTCTCATTTGGGAAGTGGATCAGGTCTGAAACTTAGATTGAGTGGGACCCACTACTTAGAGAGATTTCACACGAGTTATTATAAATCAACAGTTAGCCAACCATGAGTCATCTTTTCTTTCAGTATTAGGTAGTTGGTAATTATTTTGATTCTTTCTTTTTTAGCTCGATTTACATGTAAATAGTTAAAGATTAAAATTATTTGTTGTATATATTCAACATAAAATTTTATTATGTGAATGAAAATAAGTCAAATGTTTTTTGCATAACATTTTATATCACACCATATTTCTCAGTGTTAGCACTATTATTGAATAAAGTTATTGTTTACTATCTCGATCCTTTAAATGGGGGATTCAATATCTCAAATTTGATATTATTGTAGTGGAACTATACGCGTAGATAATTGTTCTAATGCACAAAGTAATTTTCTTTTTATGGGTAGGTGTGATGGTAGATTTAGGACTTAAACAAATTCATGCCATTACGATACAAGTGCATGAAAGATAGTGAAGCCTTTGAATATGGAGGTATGCATTGAGATATTCTTCTTCATCCACTTCGCAAATAGACGGAAGAATGATGTTTGGTTTGGGTGAAAAGGAAATGGCAAACATAAATGGAGGGTGATGACCCCTCCATCTCCTTTCATAGATATAAAGTGGTTATGGTTCTTCTATTCTTACATTTTTTAACGAGAGATGACTAATCTCGTGATCTATACTTGCCTTGTGTGTGTGTGTGTGTGCGCATGTATGTATGTGTGTGTGTGTGTGTGTGCATGTATGTATGTGTGTGTGTGTGTGTGCATGTATGTATGTGTGTGTGCATGTATGTATGTATGTATGTATGTATGTATGTATGTATGTATGTATGGGGTCCGTCCAATAGGATGCATCCTTCCTGAATTAAGGAAGGATACCATTTTTCTGGAAAACACCAATACTTTAGTAGAATGTGTATACAATTTGTATCATAACTGAACATTATAAATACAAAGTCACATACAAAACTACATATTATAATACAAACATTAAAACTGCACATTGTAATACAATATGTATATGTGTTCTACTAAAGTCATCATTTTTCGACAAAAAAGGAGTTGACCTTCCTAAACTCGGGAAGGACCAAGTCCTATTGAAAGGAATCATATATATATAGAGAGAGAGAGAGAGGGATAATATTGTGAGAGATAAAGTCTGTGAGAGCATGAGAGCAGTGTCTAAACCACTTGATTCTGCTCTTCTCTCTCCTCCTGCAGTCAATGAGGATAGAGATGCTAGAATACAATGGTCCAGAATCAATGCTCTCACAGATTTTGTCTTTCATATGATCAGCCCTCCCCCCCTCCCCCCCCCTATATATATATATATATATATATATATATATATAGAGAGAGAGAGAGGAGAGAGAGAGATGGGCCTGCTCCCAGGGAGCAGCCAATAGACTGCTCATATTTTTTTAGCATTTTTTATTTTATGAAAAATAAAGCCATGTACTTGCATTCATGTATCCGTCTAATATGTCATTCCATTTTCCTTTGAAACGAGACTCATATGCCTTCCATATAGAAAAGGTTGATTACAACAATATTGAGCCCATTCAAATCACATATTCCAGATGAAGGGCATAAGAGTCTTTTTTTCTAATGCTAGGAGGATATAGGGATGAAAGTACATAGCTTTATTTAAAAAAATAATAAAAATGCTGAAAAATGGGGCGGGAGCAAGCCGTTGGCAGCTCCCTAGGAGTGGCCCCATTTTCTCATATGTGTGTAGGATATCTTTTCAGATGAGACATGCTCCTTCCATCCATAAGAAAGACCATCAATCTCACCCATCCATATTTAATATAGTGATTGTTATTAACAGTATGTTGATATTATTAAAACAAATAGCAAAAATCCATTTTGCTCTTTATACATTATCTAAATATGATATCTAACCACCTCAATTATCTCTTTTATTAATATGCCATCTTAATTTCTTTTTTAAATAAAAGCCCTAATTATTTTGGCATGGAGACATCTTTTGGTGTGTTGGCACCAGCGAGTGGAGAAAGAGGAGGAGGAGAACGACGACGTTGAACTCTGTGTGGGAGAAGATGAAGTTTTTGCTTCATCGAAAGATGCTGCTTAGGTAACGAATTTCATCTATGTCGATCAAGTTGTCCATCTTCTTGTTTTGCAAATGAGAAGAAGCAAGTCGGGAGGAGTGACAAGAACTTTCTGTCCATCTGATTCCACCAGGTTGGTTTACGACCGTATTTTATCGCATCAAACTTCTTTGTCATGATAATCGCAGAATAGTATATTGATCGATGTTGGGATTTTTTATTTTCAGGTGATGTCATCGATCGTGATGATAACATGGGCATCGGATGCGTCAGGACGAGCATTGATCATGATGACGCATGAGCAAAGTTGATGACATCATGCACGACCTCCTTGGCAAGCTCGTCACACAGGAGCCAACGACAACGTGTCAGTCCGACCTGGACGGTGGGGGATTTGTCCAAGGACTAAGTGAGAGTGGTGGTGACTATCAGAGAAGTTCTTTATGCAAGCGACGATGACAAAAAATACTGCAAGCAGTCTTGGATGAAGAATGATCCACAGTTTGATACAATATAGATGTGTATTGTACAATATTGACGTGTATTATACAATTTTGATATGTATTGTACATATTTGTTATGTATTTTTACATATCAATTGGTTGCAAATGAAAATCGAAATTTTTTGTATATCTTATATATTTGATGTGCATTACACATTTGAATGTGCATTATAATTTTTAGACGTGTATTATACATATTTGGTTTGTATATTCTCGTCAATTAAATGTGAATAACTACCGCATTTTCACAAAGAACTATACAAATTTTATTATACAAAGAACCATGCAATCATTGCAAAGAATCACACATTAATTGCTAATATGAATTGTATTCTACAAAGAACCATGCAAAAGTTACAAATAACTGACAATTTTTTGAATGAACTACGGATTCTAGGAAAAACATACAAACGTTACAAACGAATCATGGATTCTACAAAAAAGTGTGAGGATACAAACATATGCACCATGTAATGTCGCCCAACACACAACTATACATTATTTAAATATGATATTGCGAAAAAACAAACATAAACTAGCTAAATTAAGTATTTTGAAATATAAGTTGATGTGCCTAATTAATACAAAAGATGACGACTAAAATACCTTTTGGGCAAATAAATTGATGATGTTATTAGATTTGAATCTAACGGTTACGATCGTTGATCTTCCTTAAGGATAAAAGGGCCACATCCTATTGGAAAGGCCCCATATATATGTATATATAGAGGAAAGAAATCCTACTCCATGGAGTAGGTAACTTACCTACTCCATTCTCATTTTTTGCAACTTCTTTTTACTTTTTTTTTGAGAAATACTTCCATGGATTTTCATAATTATATCCGTCTAATATGTCATCCAAATTTTGTCAGAAACATAAACTCCTATGCCCTCCATCCAGAACTGGTAATTTTAACGGTCTTAGATGTCTTGTAATCGACGTGTTCTGACTGAAGGGCATATGAGTCTATATTTCCGACGAAATTTGAATGACATATTAGAGGGATATAGTTATGAAAACGTGGAAGCATTTTTCAAAAAAATAAAAAGAAGCATCGAAAATTGAGAATGGAGTAGGTAAGTTACATACTCAATGGAGTATGATCCATTCTCTCCCTCTCTCTCTCTATGTGTGTGTGTGTGTGTGTGTGTGTGTGTGTGTTCAATGGGGATGCCCCTTTGGGGGAGCTAACTTGGCTCCTTCCATGCCATTTCACCCATTTTTTATTATTTATTTTTGAAAATTTCTTCCGTGAATATTCACTATATCCCTATATTATGCTATCAGATTTCGTGCGAAACAAAGACTCCTTACGGCCTCCATCCAGACAATCATTTTTTAACGGTAACAAAATTGCTAAAAATGACCCTTTTGGATGGAGGTCGTAGGAATCTCTATTTCACGTGAAATTTGAATGACATAATATAGGGATGTATTGATGAAAACCCTGGAAGAAATTTTCAAAAAAATAAAAAAATGGGTGAAATAGCATGGGAGGGGGGTTAAGTTAGCTACCTCCAAGGGAGCAGTCCCATTTTACCATATGTATGTATGTATGTATGTATGTATGTATGTATGTATGTATGTATGTATATGTGTGTGTGTATGTATGTATGTACGGACGTACGTATATGTGTGTGTGTGTGTGAAATGGGGTTGCTCCCTCGGAGTAGCCAACGGACTGCTCCCACTCCCATTTCCCCCCCCCCCCCATTTTTTTATTTTTTGAAAATAAAAATATGTATATTCATCACTATATCCCTCTAACATTCCATTAAAATTTTGTCAGAAATAGAGATTCCTATGCCTTTCATCCAAAATAGGTAATTTTAATGGTCTTAAAATTGTTGTAATCGACATGTTCTGAATGAAGGTATAGAGGTCTCTAATTCTGACGAAATTTTAATGGAATGTTAGAGGGATATAGTGATGAATATACATATTTTTATTTTTCAAACAAATAAAAAAATAAGGGGAAAATGGGGGTGGGAGCAACCCGTTGGCAGCTCACAGGGAGCAGCCCCATTATTATCATCATCATCATCATCTATATAGGGCCCTCTCAATAAGGTGCACCTTTCATACCCGTTAGATCTCAATCTAATTGTTCTTCATCCAAAAAGGTATTTTTGTCCATACGTTTTCGTTTTGAATACAAGTTTCATTTAATATGCTTAGTTTTCCATTTTTAGCTCGTCTGATTTGGTATTTTTTGTTGTTATTTATTCAACGAGCTTTCACCAATGTGGTAGCATTTCCATATTACGCAGAATGTCAAAAATCTTTGTAAAATTTGTATTGACATTGTAAAATTGTATCATGCTTTACAAAATAAAGTAACGGTTAGTAATATTTTAGTTGGTGTAATTGCAATTTTGATAATGATTTTGTAAAAAAGAACACGAGAGTGTAAGAAACGACTTCAGATTTGTAAAAAATAATCCGATATTGTAAAAACGATATGGATCTGTAAAAAATGATATGAGATTATTAAAAGGTTGTACATGTAAAAAAATTACATGATATTGTAATTAGCATTTGAGATTTGTAAAAATAATCTGATTTTGTAAAAAATACTCAATATAAAAGTTTGATAGTGTTAAATAATTAAAAAAAGAAATCAGTGACTGGATTTGAAATAAAAAATGCAAATCAAAAAATACAAACAAAAAATACAAAAAATACAAATAAAAAATACAAATAAATGCAAATAACGCAAATAAAAAAAGCAATTGGCGCAAATCAAAAACACAAATAAAAACACAAACAAAAAATGCAATTAAAAAACACCCCCATTCCATGTCATGTCATGCTCGGCCATGTGCACCACCACCTCCTCCACCACCGTAAAACTCCTCCACGTGCGCCACCATCAATTCTGTCCGTTGTTGTGCTCCACCATGTGGAACTCAAGTTGTCATCGTTTGTTGTAGGAGGGGAATACCCTAGCAAGCGATTCCCAAAGAATGGAGCAAGAATGGAATGTGTATTGCCACATTCTATTTTTAGAATATGACAAAAGACTAAAATGAGTTTTCAATATTAAAAAAATAGATTAAAAAGTAATTAATCATAACCATTAGATTAATTACATACAGATGAGATGGTGGACTTTCCTTACATCCAGGAAAGGTGCACCTTATTGGATGTGTGTGTGAGGTTGGGGAGCTTGCACCATGGTGCATGTAACTTTACATGCACCGATGCCATATATGGTCATCTTTTGATATTTTTGAAATGAAAACTACGTGGGATTTAGATCACTATATATCACAATGATGTCATTTAAAGATCAACTTCATTCAAGACTTCTAACCCATCCATCAAGACTGTGACATTTTAACGTATTCAGAATTACTGAAATCTTGCCCGTCCAGATCAACAAGTTACGAATGTCTGTTTTATATGAAATTTGAAAGATATATTCCACTAATAGGTCTAAGTAAATCTCATGTGGTTTCATTTTTAAAAAATGAGCATCTGTGGCATCAGTGCATGTAAAGTTACATGCATCATGGTACAAGCTCCCCAACCTCTCTATATATATACATATATATGGAAAAATGGGACTGCTCCAGTGCCCATTTTAGCGTAAATTTTTTTATTTTTTGCAAAATATCACCATGTATATTCATCTATATATCCCTCCTACATGTCATTCAAATTTCGTCAGAAACATAGACTCCTATGCCCTCCGTCTAGAACAACTAATTTTAACGGTCTAAACATTGTTGTAATCGACCTGTTCTAGATGGAGGGTATAGGAGTCTCTATTTCTGAAAAAAGTTCGAATGACATATAAGAAGGATATATAGTTGAATATACATAGTGATATTTTTGCCAAAAATAAAATAATTTGTGGGAAAATGAGGTGGGGGCAGCCCCATTGAACCCTACACACACGGGACCTTTTAAATGAGGTGGTATTTTCTGAGATTGTAAAGGCCACTGTCAATTTAGTAAAATTCTACAGAAATTTTTATAAAAGTATAAAGTGCACATTGTAAAAAAGATGATTTTGTAAAACATGGCATCCAAAATTAAATTAACATTTTCATCCAATATAATAATATTTTCATAATTTTATTTCACTATACATGTTGTGTTTATATTTACTATTAATGTTTGAAATTAAAAATTGTAAAATATATTGGAAATATGCATAAATTGAGGGTGGCTCACCAATATATATGTGAGACCCCGCCACATTTCAAGTTTCTCTATATATATGGGGAAAATGGGGCTACACCCAAGGAGGAGCTAACTTGGCTCCCCTGTCGTATTTTCCTCATTTTTTATTTTGTTGAGAAATAAATTCGTAGAAATTCATCACTATATCCCTATGTTATGTCATTCAAGTTTCATACGAAACAGAGACTTCTACGGATTCCATCTAGACACTAATTTTTTTAACGGTCGCAAAATTGTTGAAATCGACCCCGTCTGGATGGATGCAGTAGGAGTCTCTGTTTCGCATGAAATTTGAATGACGTATATAGTGATATAATAATGAAAATCCATGTAAGCATTTAAAAAAATAAACAAATATGAGAAAAATGAGACGGAGGGAACCGAATTAGCTTCCCTTTGGGACAACCCCATTTTACCATATATATATATATATATTTCATTTTTCTTTCCCGAGATTTTTCTTCAAACTCAAATAATTAGTACTTAAATAATTTAACTATAGTTCAAACAATGTACTAGTTCCACGTAACGCATCTGAGGTTAATTCAATCCCAAAATGCACGACTCTACAAACATTAACAAATTGACATTTATCTTGACTGACAACAATTGTGAACCTTGCGAAGCATATTTACACCAATTTGTAGTTAAATATGGATTTACTCAAATAGGGATTTTTCAAAATAATTATTAAAATAATCGAAATTAATTAAATAGGCATGGTGGTTTAGTATTAAAAAAACACCATCTATCAGCACGTGAGGTGTCGATTTGGTTTGCAGTGCCCAAATCAGCACCTGAGGTGCCCATTTGGATTGTGCCCAGATGACCAACCTCCTCTCCCCCTCCCTCCCATTTCCTCAATTTTCTATTAAATTTATTTAAATTATTCAGTAAATTTTTGTGTATTTTGAGTTCATTTACAAAAAGATATATGTATCCATCACATATATTATGATATATCTATATTAAATATTAACTAAAACATTTACAAGATAAATAATTCATGAAAAAATAATCAGTTTAGGTAATACTCTAAATATTATTTTAAATATGATCCTCTTATTTTATGTATGATTCACTTATTTTACGGTCGTGTAACATAGCTTTTTTTTCTAAAATGAGTACTTGTTGTCATGTAACATAGTTTTTTTTTCTAAAATGAGTACTTATTACACTATTCACCATTACAGATTAATAATATCACCATTCAATATCATAACTCATGTCCATTCTGTTAAAGTCATATAATAATTACACTATTCGAAAAATAATGTAAAATAATTTACATTCATCTATGGTATCAATTTCTTCAGAATTCCTTTTATACCTCCTCCTCTTCCTTCACCTCCTTTCGTGATGTTCCCTATCTTCTTACGAATATCTTCGTGACTTTTTTCGCCTTCTTCTTGATATTCTATTCTGAATGGGTTATTACATGACCAGAAGGATGTGAAGACTTTGTAGGAGGTTTAGCCGATTGAGTAACTTGACATGTTTGTGTGGGCTCTCTGATCATTACTTCTACTGATGGTCTGCGGGGCGGATCTACATGTTGTTGCGGTTGTAGCATGGAAACTCTAAGTAACCGTCTCTCCATTTCGATTGACTCGGTTTGATGAATCATCGCAAATATATCTGCTTGAAGTGCTTCGAAATTGTACTGACTTGGTTGTGTGAGCTGAGAGGACCCCGAGTAAAATTGACTTGAAAGACCAGCATATAATGGTCCCACAAACTGTGACAGACTCGGAATACAACATATCCTATAAGAATGAAATAATTAAATTCTATTAACCAAAGATTGAAAAAAATAAATTTCAAAATGTCTAGCTGAGATAATGAAACATTTAATTTAATACTACCTAAAGTCGTAAAAAAGTGGTTGCTCTTGCAACGACCCTCGTCCGCTAAAGCCCTCATAATGCAAACATATAAGATTAGTATTATATTTAATATTATCAAAATTTTAAATTGAATTAATTTAACAATAAAATGTAATGCATACCACAAGTCTCAAACTTTGGCTGTTGGTATTGAGATCCTTGTCTGGTGAATCTCGTATAATGCATACCTAATAATTTAGATTTTATTTAATACATTTAAATTGGAAAAAAACTAAAATGAATCTTCTAATAATCAAAGTAAGAAACCACTTAAGAAAGAAGGCGTCATTGATAATCTTCAACCGCCTAACGCCCAACCCCCCCTCCTGCTTCCCCTTCGACACCTCCTCCCAAGCCACAAGGTGAAACCCCCTCCCCGACGCACCCGACTCCCCCCACGAAAACCTTCTCAAACAAGACTCAAGTCTTCGACAAATCCCAGCCGGCAAACGACGAATCGACAAAAAATGCACCGGGATAACAACAAGAACCGACTTGAGAAGGACCAGTCTCCCTCCCTTCGAAAGAAGCGCCGCACGCCAACCCGCCAGCCTCGCCTCCACCTTCTCAACGACCACACTCCAGTCCCTAAGTCTGGGCCTCCCAATCACCAACGGGAGACCAAGGTAGTCAATCGACAACTCGCCCGGAGTAGACCCCAGAATCCTCCCACATTCAAGCGCCAAATCCACCGTCAAGCCAAAAGGAATAACCTTTGACTTGGCTCCATTAATGAGCAGCCCCGAAATCTCGCTAAAGAGTTCAAGAGTCATCTGCATGCCAGCGACCTCATCAACACCTCCTTCAATAAAGCACAAGGTGTCATCAGCAAATTGTATCAGCGACACAGACACGCCTCCCTTGGAGAAGCCCTTCGAAAGTCCAGCAGCAACAACCCGATCAACCATATGAGCCAAGATATTCGAAGCTATAACAAAGAGGAGGGGGCCAGTGGGCAACCCTGTCGCAGCCCCCTTCTCGGCTGGACTAACCCCCCCTCCAATCCGCCATAAACCAAAACCGAGAAGGACACGGTAGTCATACAACGCCGCATCCAAGAAATCCATACCTCCGGAAACCCCCGCCTTCTGAGGACCAACCATAAGAAGCTCCAATCAATGCTATCATAGGCTTTGGCAAAATCAATTTTCCAAAGCACCCCCTGCCTCCCCGAAGAGCTCCAATCAGCCACCAATTCCGAAGCGATCGCAATACAATCAGAAATCTGTCTCCCCCGAATAAAAGCAGCCTGAATGGGAGAAACAATCGAGTCAAGAACCCGAGCAAGCCTCTGAGCCAGCGCCTTGGCCACAATTAAGTAGATGGCGTTCGATATCGATATGGGGCGGAAGTCCCCAATATCCTCCGCCGCATTCTTCTTGGGGATCAGAAACAAAATGGCCCTTTTAAGCCGATCGAAGCCCGCATTCCCCGCGCAAAACTCCGCAACAACCTCAAAAACTTCCTCGCCCACCAACTCCTAGAAATCACGAAAGAAAGTCATGAAAAAGCCATCTGTCCTGGGGACCTGTCATCGTTTAGCTCCCACACAGCCTCCTTAGTCTCCTCCAAAGAAAACGACCTAATAAGCATAGTGCAGTCCTCCTCCGAGACCTACGGCACCCCCAGCCCCAACCATCTCCAAGACCTCGGGGAGCGCCTCATCATGATGCCCATGAAGTGCTCCACAATAGCACGCCCCATCGCGTTGTCCCCCACAAACCTCTCCCCATCAACAGAAATAGAGCGCAGAGAATTGTTACGCTTCCTTCCACTAGCCACACGGTGAAAGAATGTCGTGTTTGCATCGCCATCTTTGAGCCACTTCATCCTCGATCGCTGACGCCATTAGATAGATCTCTTCTTGTTCTCCTCTACCACCCTCTTTTGCGCACATGCCAAGCCAAGGGAAGGAGATGTTTCCATCTTGCTCGGTTACCTCTAGGCCTAGGCCTTTTTCGGATCATTCGTCAATTCTTTGGGACTCTGGAGAGACCCCTTTGCTGAGAGGCCTCTTTAGGTACGAAAGGTGCTGGATCCAGGAGCCGCGATTCAAGGACGTTGTGGCCGAGCTTTGGGCTTCTTCCTCCTTTGTGGGGTCTGCAACTTTTAGATTGAGTCGGAAGCTCGACTCGTTGCGGAAGAGGTTGGCGCTTTTCAAGAGGGAGTCGCGGGCGACAAGGGTGGCTGTCAGAGCTGAGGCTGAGGCGGTTATCAGGAGGCTCGATTTGGCTGAAAACGAAAGGGATCTAACAGCGGACGAGCTTTGTAACCGAGCAAGATGGTAAGAGACCATGTATGCAACTACCACATTGTATACCTTACGATCACACCACCTTCCCTTGGCTAATGTTCCGTTCTATCCCGCTTGACTGGAGCATGAAGAGTTCGTCTAATAAGACTGCTGATCCTACCTCGTGACTTGTGGATTCTTCTCGAATCCTATCCGATGCTAGGACTCTCTTCTTATCATCTTCTTAGCTGAGTGAGCTTATGGAAGTAGATTCAACCGTTGAAGCAGTAACAACCCTCTGATCTGTTGATCACCATGACTCAGATACCCCATCTGCACAATGTATTTTCACTCTGCCATGGTATTATATATTAGGGCAACTTTCGACGTCATTAAAGCGCCTTCCAACTATAAATGAAAGCTCAGGCTCAGGCTACAACTCAAAGCATTATGGGTTCTAGTTCGACTCCTATTGAGTCTGAATCGAAAATCTCAGTAGAGTGGTAGCAAGCAGGGCAAAAAAGCTATTAATTTGGTCATTTTGCACTGAAATTGCATACATCATCTAGGACCCATACCTCATAGTATTTGCCTTGACGAGGCTCATTACTCATATCCGAGACTCACTGGACCTATAAAAGAAAGTGAAGAATGAACTGCTGAAACTCCTCACTGATTGAAGATACGAGTTCCGGCAGATGAGACCGAGGCCTAGCTTGACTGGGAGATCACTACTCGAATATGACATTGCGAAAACAAGTCAACCCCGTCACCATATGCTACTGACATGCCTTCAAACCTCTTCTTTCTACACTTGCCCATCATCTCCTCAGTGGTTCCTCTACACCTAGGACGCTAGAATCTCGAACCATGAACGAAGAAAGATATGAGAGAAATATTGGTTGAGGCCTCAATTCTTGACTGGAAGGGGCACCAAAGGCCTCAATCATGTATGATGGAATCATCAAAGATTTGATCTTTTCTAACTCTGTTTGTAATTCACTAGAGGCTCAGGAAACAAAGAGAAGATGTATACGAACGAAATATCCATCAACAAGAAGAAAGCAGAGGATTGAAAGAGGAACTCCCAAACATTTGTTGATCTCAGACGTGTCCATATCAACGGAAGGGGTGACTCGTTATTTCGATGATAAATATATAATCATATTGGCATTAAGGGGTAAGGAAGTAAGCAACAATATGTAAATGTGTATGCAATTGTTTATCTCACCCCTTATCAATTATATCTCATGTTGACTTTTCATATTGACTTGTATTTTCCTTCATCATTACCTAAGCTTCGAGCTACTTCTTTCACCCTATCCATATCCTCGTAAATGAACCCCATTGGCAGATATTTTTTAGTACCATTCTGGTTAAAAATAAATAAAAGATCAAATATTTTTAACATGAAATGGATATCTTCGTATGTCTTTGTCTCATATTATGAGATGATAAAATATGACTAAACCTATACCGAGAATTGATTCACGTGGGAATGGATGTATTGGTTCATGTAAAAATGGGCGCAGAATTGCTCTTGCAAGCGTCTCTATCGTCGGGTTGGACTTGATACATGAAGTCTCTTTACTTGGAATCTCGATTAAAAAAGGAGTTATTAATGTAATAATGTTCAAGCGAGTTTCAATAATATTCAAGCTTGCAAAAGTCGGCCGACTAGTCGAATCGGAGGGTGGGGGGACTCGACTAGGCCTAGTCGGCCATTAGTCGATCAATCCAAATGGTCAGCCGACTAATCAACCGACTTTTACATCAAGGTTTTATATTTTTTAGTTTTTTGCTTTTTTTAAAAGCAATCTTATTCTAATTTGATTCATGTTATATTTAAAGTCAATTATTTCTTTTGTTTCATTATGAGTTTATAAAAATTGTACAAATCTATGTTAATATATAAGCAAACTTATTCTAATATACAATAATATTATATTTAATGTCAACTACTTCTTTTGTTTCATTATGAAAGTATAGAAAATGTACAAATCCATGTAGAAAAATGATTTATATATTTAAAATAATTAAAAAAAATCAAAATCGACTAATGACCGATAAAATCCGATTAGTCGCTCGACTGCCTATTAATCCTTAGTCAGTGACCCCGCGGACCGAGTACCGACTACTGCTTTCTGCAACCTTGATAATATTATTGTAATTGTTACATATATACAAGGTCGGGTGATTTCTTGTTCCTCAGTTGGTACTTCTGGATTCAAAGGCACACGAACCAAGGTTGCAGAAGTCGATACTCAATCGGCGAGGTCACTGATTAAGGACTAATCGGCAATCAGGTGACTAATCAGATCTAGTCTCTCATTAGTCGGTTTTAAATTTTTTAATCATTTTAATTATATAAATCATTTTTCAGACGTATATTCTTATATTTGCATAGATTTGCACATTTTCTATACTATAATGTGAAACAAAAGAAGTAATTCACTTTAAATATAAGATTAAGCATATTAGAATAAGTTTGCTTAAAAAAATAAAAGTTCTATGTAAGAGTCGATCGAGTAGTTGACCGACTAGGTCGATTACCAATAGCTTTGTTTTCCTAATCATATAATATACACCATGCCAAAAAGATGTATTCTTTAAGAAATGCTTCCCCCTCTCCATCGATGTCTCTAGTAGCCTTGCAAGCTGCAACATTGTCAGTGATGGTTTTTATAATATTGCTTTCTCTAGCTTTTTAACGACCTCATGAACCAACTTGAAAAGAAATGGATCATTCTTAGCTTCTTTTGATGATTTCAAAAGTTGTATCCTTGAGGCCGTTCACCAAAAAATTAATCGAAGTTTGAAATGTCTGTATAATCATCCGATATTATGTCGCATCCTATCTCTTTCCTTGAAGCTTTAGCATGACCAATAGGCATCTTTATGGTATTCACTTTTTCCTTTAATATCCAATTCCTTAATTCATAGACACTTGGAGGTTTTAGACCGCACCCAAAGTTGCCGATGCCTTGTAACATTGTCACGTATGAAGGACTATTTGCAATATTGAATTAGAGCCAATTTTCTATAAAAAATCTCTGGATGCTTGACAAGATCTTTTCCTTTCTTCCTTTATCCAAGATGCATTTAATGTTACTTGTTTTGCATTACGTGGATAGTGCCACAACTTCTGCTTCCCATTCTATTTCCTCGTCCTCCCACAAAAAAGATCCATGGGGCCTCTAACTTGTAGAGCACCATTAGATCTGGTGGGGCATGTTCATCAAAATCAGATTCTCTTTGCATTATGTGTGCCTCCACTCGACGGAGCTCAATCTCTTCAAGTGCTCTTCTTGTTCCAATGTCTTTCTTCATCAAATACAACTTATTTCATTCTCTACCTTGATGGGTACCTTTGGACAACCACTCATATTCATCTTACTTTCGCTAAATGCTCTTTCAATCTTGCATGCAAAAGTTACAAGTCACGTACTTGTAGTCTTTCTTTTTTTGTTCCCTTTCTAACTTGACTTCCACACAATAATTCCATTTTAGATCAGATCTATCGTGTGCTTTATCTTGTCCGTTTTTTCATTTTTGGTGCCATTTCTAAATTTGAAGACAATGTCAAACGAATCAACTCACAAATCATAAGTTGAGAGAGAAATGATAGTCAATTTGAAGATAATGTCGAAAGATTCTTCTAAGTTACAAGTCCATCAATGATTTTTATGGAAGTTCATCAAACTTCAAAACTAAGCTTACAACATTTCCTGCATTGGGCGATATCTGGAGCAATCCCATTTTACCATATGTATGTATGTATGTATGTATGTATGTGTGTGTGTATGTATGTATGTATGTATGTATGTGTGTGTGTGTGTGTATGTATGTATGTATGTATGTACGTACGTACGTACGTATATGTGTGTGTGTGAAATGGGGTTGCTCCCTCGGAGTAGCCAACGGACTGCTCCCACTCCCATTCCCCCCCCCCATTTTTTTATTTTTTGAAAATAAAAATATATATATTCATCACTATATCCCTCTAACATTCCATTAAAATTTTGTTAGAAATAGAGATTCCTATGCCTTTCATCCAAAATAGGTAATTTTAATGGTCTTAAAATTGTTGTAATCGACATGTTCTGGATGAAGGTATAGAGGTCTCTATTTCTTACGAAATTTTAATGGAATGTTAGAGGGATATAGTGATGAATATACATATTTTTATTTTTCAAACAAATAAAAAAATAAGGGGAAAATGGGGGTGGGAGCAACCCGTTGGCAGCTCACAGGGAGCAGCCCCATTATCATCATCATCATCATCATCATCATCATCATCATCATCATCATCATCATCATCATCATCATCATCATCATCATCATCATCTATATAGGGCCCTCTCAATAAGGTGCACCTTTCATACCCGTTAGATCTCAATCTAATTGTTCTCCATCCAAAAAGGTATTTTAGTCCATACGTTTTCGTTTTGAATACAAGTTTCATTTAATATGCTTAGTTTTCCATTTTTAGCTCGTCTGATTTGGTATTTTTGTTGTTATTTATTCAACGAGCTTTCACAAATGTGGTAGCATTTCCACATTACGCAGAATGTCAAAAATCTTTGTAAAATTTGTATTGACATTGTAAAATTGTATCCTGTTTACAAAATAAAGTAACGGTTAGTAATATTTAGTTGGTGTAATTGCAATTTTGATAATGATTTTGTAAAAAAGAACACGAGAGTGTAAGAAATGACTTCAAATTTGTAAAAAATAATCCGAGATTGTAAAAACGATATGGATCTGTAAAAAATGATATGAGATTATTAAAAAGTTGTACATGTAAAAAAATTACATGATATTGTAATTAGCATTTGAGATTTGTAAAAATAATCTGATTTTGTAAAAAATACTCAATATAAAAGTTTGATATTGTTAAATAATTAAAAAAAGGAATCAGTGAATGGATTTGAAATAAAAAATGCAAATAAAAAAATACAAACAAAAAATACAAAAAATACAAATTAAAAATACAAATAAATGCAAATAACGCAAATAAAAAAGCAATTGGCGCAAATCAAAAACACAAATAAAAACACAAACAAAAAACGCAATTAAAAAACACCCCATTCCATGTCATGTCATGCTCCGCCATGTGCACCACCACCTCCTCCACCACCGTAAAACTCCTCCACGTGCGCCACCATCAATTCTGTCGTTGTTGTGCTCCACCATGTGGAACTCAAGTTGTCATCGTTTGTTGTGGGAGGGGAATACCCTAGCAAGCGATTCCCAAAGAATGGAGCAAGAATGGAATGTGTATTGCCACATTCTATTTTTGAATATGACAAAAGACTAAAATGAGTTTTCAATATTAAAAAAATAGATTAAAAAGGAATTAATCATAACCATCAGATTAATTACATACAGATGAGATGGTGGACTTTCCTTACACCCAGGAAAGGTGCACCTTATTGGATGTGTGTGTGAGGTTGGGGAGCTTGCACCATGGTGCATGTAACTTTACATGCACTGATGCCATATATGGTCATCTTTTGATATTTTTTGAAATGAAACTACGTGGGATTTAGATCACTATATATCACAATGATGTCATTTAAAGATCAACTTAATTCAAGACTTCTAACCCATCCATCAAGACTGTGACATTTTAACGGATTCAGAATTACTGAAATCTTGCCCGTCCAGATCAACAAGTTACGAATGTCTGTTTTATATGAAATTTGAAAGATATATTCCACTAATAGGTCTAAGTAAATCTCATGTGGTTTCATTTTTAAAAAATGAGCATCCGTGGCATCATGCATGTAAAGTTACACGCATCATGGTACAAGCTCCCCAACCTCTCTATATATATACATATATATGGAAAAATGGGACTGCTCCAGTGCCCATTTTCGCGTAAATTTTTCTATTTTTTGCAAAATATCACCATGTATATTCATCTATATATCCCTCCTACATGTCATTCAAATTTCGTCAGAAACATAGACTCCTATGCCCTCCCTCTAGAACAACTAATTTTAACGGTCTAAACATTGTTGTAATCGACCTGTTCTAGATGGAGGGCATATGAGTCTCTATCTCTGAAAAAATTCGAATGACATATAAGAGGGATATATAGTTGAATATACATAGTGATATTTTTGCAAAAAAAATAAAATAATTTGTGGGAAAATGAGGTGGGGGCAGCCCCATTGAACCCTACACACACGGGACCTTTTAAATGAGGTGGGTATTTTCTGAGATTGTAAAGGCCACTGTCAATTTAGTAAAAATTCTACAGAAATTTTATAAAAGTATAAAGTGCACATTGTAAAAAAGATGATTTTGTAAAACATGGCATCCAAAATTAAATTAACATTTTCATCCAATATAATAATATTTTCATAATTTTATTTCACTATACATGTTGTGTTAATATTTACTATTAAATGTTTGAAATTAAAAATTGTAAAATATATTGGAAATATGCATAAATTGAGGGTGGCTCACCATATATATGGTGAGACCCCACCTCATTTGAAGTTTCTCCTATATATATGGGGAAAATGGGGCTACACCCAAGGAGGAGCTAACTTGGCTCCCCCGTCTTATTTTCCCCCATTTTTTATTTTATTGAGAAATAAATTTGTAGAAATTCATCACTATATTCCTATATTATGTCATTCAAGTTTCATACGAAACAGAGACTTCTACGGCTTCCATCTAGACACTAATTTTTTAACGGTCGCAAAATTGTTGAAATCGACCCCGTCTGGATGGATGCAGTAGGAGTCTCTGTTTCGCATGAAATTTGAATGACGTATATAGTGATATAATAATGAAAATCCATGTAAGCATTTAAAAAAATAAACAAATATGAGAAAAATGAGACGGAGGGAGCCGAATTAGCTTCCCTTTGGGACAACCCCATTTTACCATATATATATATATTTCATTTTTCTTTCCGGAGATTTTTCTTCAAACTCAAATAATTAGTACTTAAATAATTTAACTATAGTTCAAACAATGTACTAGTTCCACGTAACGCATCTGAGGTTAATTCAATCCCAAAATGCACGACTCTACAAACATTAACAAATTGACATTTATCTTGACTGACAACAATTGTGAACCTTGCGAGGCATATTTACACCAATTTGTAGTTAAATATGGATTTACTCAAATAGGGATTTTTCAAAATAATTATTAAAATAATCGAAATTAATTAAATAGGCATGATGGTTTAGTATTAAAAAAACACCATCTATCAGCACGTGAGGTGTCGATTTGGTTTACAGTGCCCAAATCAGCACCTGAGGTGCCAATTTGGGTTGTGCTCAGATGACCAACCTCCTCTCCCCCTCCCTCCCATTTCCTCAATTTTCTATTTAATTTATTTAAATTATTCAGTAAATTTTGTGTATTTTGAGTTCATTTACAAAAAGATATATTTATCCATCACATATATTATGATATATCTATATTAAATATTAACTAAAACATTTACAAGATAAATAATTCATGAAAAATAATCAAGTTTAGGTAATACTCTAAATATTATTTTAAATATGATCCTCTTATTTTATGTATTATTCCACTTATTTTACGGGCGTGTAACATAGCTTTTTTTCTAAAATGAGTACTTGTTATCATGTAACATAGTTTTTTTTCTAAAATGAGTACTTATTACACTATTCACCATTACAGATTAATAATCTCACCATTCAATATCATAACTCATGTCCATTCTGTTCAAGTCATATAATAATTACACTATTCGAAAAATAATGTAAAATAATTTACATTCATCTATGGTATCAATTTCTTCAGAATTCCTTTTATACCTCCTCCTCTTCCTTCACCTTCTTTCGTGATGTTCCCTATCTTCTTACGAATATCTTCGTGACTTTTTTCGCCTTCTTCTTGATATTCTATTCTGAATAGGTTATTACATGACCAGAAGGATGTGAAGACTTTGTAGGAGGTTTAGCCGATTGAGTAACTTGACATGTTTGTGTGGGCTCTCTGATCATTACTTCTACCGATGGTCTGCGAGGCGGATCTGCAGGTTGTTGCGGTTGTAGCATGGAAACTCTAAGTAACTGTCTCTCCATTTCGATTGACTCGGTTTGATGAATCATCGCAAATATATCTGCTTGAAGTGCTTCGAAATTGTACTGACTTGGTTGTGTGAGCTGAGAGGACCCCGAGTAAAATTGACTTGAAAGACCAGCATATAATGGTCCCACAAACTGTGACGGACTCGGAGTACAACATATCCTATAAGAATGAAATAATTAAATTCTATTAATCAAAGATTGAAAAAAAATAAATTTCAAAATGTCTAGCTGAGATAATGAAACATTTAATTTAATACTACCTAAAGTCGTAAAAAAGTGGTTGCTCTTGCAACGACCCTCGTCCTTTAAAGCCCTCATAATGCAAACATATAAGATTAGTATTATATTTAATATTATCAAAATTTTAAATTGAATTAATTTAACAATAAAATGTAATGCATACCACAAGTCTCAAACTTTGGCTGTTGGTATTGAGATCCTTGTCTGGTGAATCTCGTATAATGCATACCTAATAATTTAGATTTTATTTAATACATTTAAATTGGAAAAAAACTAAAATGAATCTTCTAATAATCAAAGTAAGAAATTGTTGTCACTTGAAGTGTTAAATGTTGATTTTTGTTGTTGAGATCCTAGTGCAGTGAATCCCATATAATGCATACCTAAATATTTAGATTTTATTTAATACTTTTAAATTGGAAAAACTAAAATGAATCTTCTGATAATCAAAGTAAGAAATTGTTGTCACCTGAAGTGTTAAATGTTGACTCCTGTTGTTGATATCCTTGTCTGGTGAATACCGTATAATGCATACCTAAAGATTTATATCTTATTTAATACTTTTGAATTGTAAAAACTAAAATGAATCTTTTGATAATCAAAGTAAGAAATTGTTGTCACATGAAGCGTTAAATGTTGATTCTTGTTATTGAGATCCTTGTTTGGTGAATCTCGTATAATGCATACCTAAACATTTAGATTTTATTTAATACTTTTAAATTGGCAGAACTAAAATGAATCTTTTGATAATCAAAGAAAGAAATTGTTGTCACCTGAAGTGTTAAATGTTGATCCTTGTTGAGATCCTTTTCCGGTGAATCCCGTATAATGCATACCTGGATATTTATGTTTTATTTAATACTTTAAATTTGAAAAACTGAAATGAACCTTCTTGATAATTATAGAAAGAATTTGTTGTCACATGAAGTTGCAGACGTTGATTGTTATTGTTAAGATATTGTCTAGTGAATCTTGTGTAACTCATATCTAAATGGATTTGCATCATATATTTATCAAAATGAGTCGATAAAAATAGATCTAATAAAATCGAAAGAAATGAAGAAATTTGATACTCCGGTGGTATGTGGCTCTTGTTGTGACATGTATTGATGGTTGTAGTGATGATCAGGATACATTAAAGAGAGCATGTTAACCATATCACCAAAGTATGCAAATGATATTATCTACTTTTTCCTTCATCGCAGAAGGTAGGTCAGTTGACCGCCTAATCTCATCAAGACTGGTCCTTCCTTGTAGAATCGTATCCACCTAATAAATTTGTGATTCAATCAATCAATATATTACTATAAAATTAAATATAATCATGTAAAACATACCGGCCTTCTTTCTACCAGGCCATGAGGTTGGTATGTTATTGTAGGAGGTGGAATATGTGCCTGGATCCACTTTCTCGCAATGCTCCAGTACCATTGCATGTCCTGATCATTGTTTGCATCCGGATGCTCAAGAACTATCGATTATTCTCTTTCCGCCATCACTTTACGTATTGCCGATGTAGAACTGACCAGTCTAGGATGTCTATGCTTTGCGTTTTATTTCGTCGAGAGATAACGTGTATTCTCTCAACGGAGGGCGGGATATGTTGCTGCATCCCAGAGTGACTCATAACACGATCCGGTAGATGCATATATATAATATCGTAACATATCAATGGTACCCTACTCATCCAAACCGACCGACCTCTTCGACAAATCTCATGCAGTCGTATGATTTCTTCATCATCATAAGATGTCCAAATTATCTGTATTCAGTAAAGAAGAAAGTTAGTTAATCATTACCTTTATTAGTAAAATGAATATGTTTTTATTTCAATATCTACCTGATGTGCCTGCTATGTATCTAACTTGTTAAGGTAAAATACCAACGTCACTGTGTGACATTCTCCTTGAAACTTTACTTGCCGATCCATTTTAAAGCCAATTATCCTCCTTGAATCTTTGTGCGATGTCTCACAATTGGCATGCCTATATGCACATGCTCTCAGGCACAAACTTGTATGTTATCCATGTTAATCGAAGTAAATTGAGTAATGTTCACTTTAGAACTGTGCAATGTTTAAACTGTACATACATGTAGAATTGTGAAAAAAACCCATAAATCCTAGATGTGCATATCTTTGCACCCCTATCCAACTATGCGTACATGTGACCTAAAGTAGCAGCATCCCATGCCATTTGAGTACAGTCTTCCAATTCACGTAAATGAAGCAGGTATCTGTTTCAACAAAATTGCATTATTTGTGTGCATTAAAATCAAATGGGATACTCATACGTAGGCAATCGTATGCTTACCTGAGAGGGACCATATCTCCGTTGCTATCCGCGAGTACACCACATCTAATATGATAAAAAATCAAGGCCTTCACCTTACGTATTACTTCATGCTCGTCTTCAATAACTAGCAGTGGATCATTATATGCAAAGAATGTCTCCCTAATCCATGATAACTTCGCCTTACCGCTCTTTATGCGAGCCAGAATAACACCAAATAAGCTAAGATAAAGTGGTTCACATCCTCCCGACGGAATGTCCGGACCAGTAACTGGCGACCCATCGACGTTCAATCCATTGATCAATCCCATATCTTGTAGCGTAATTTAAATAGTCGCCTCACCAAGTTGGAAGTGAAATGTATGCGTCTCTGATCGCCATCACTCAAGCAAACTAATCAATAATGAAGGGTCCATCTGTACCCTTTTCATGCTTACTACATACCAAAATCCATATAATTCAAGAAGTCTCTCTATTATTGTACTATTCTCATGAATAATTTCATCTAACATCTTGTTGTATTCAACGAAATAAATCTACACAACATTAATAACACAACATCTACAATAATCTCACAAGAGAAGCTACTATATTAATAATAAAACATCATAATTAATTTAATTGCTAACCGAGCTGGTGAGCTGTGAAGATCGATGCTTGCTCTGCATGTACAATACGGATGCATCCACTGGACCATATACTCTATCCATGTGTGCCATCTACATTTAACAATGTAATAAATTAATAAATAAATGACAATAAAAAAGTTCTAAAATATATATATTTATTAAAAATAAAAAATAACTTAATGTTACCTATTGTATGCATGCTTCTTTAATTTCTATGCGGACAACTTAATCTGTTATGCCCAGGTCGTTTGCATATTCTACACAACTTTGGTCTTACACACATTTCATCCATTTCATTTCGAATTCTCCCTTGCACATATCATACAGGTTTCCTCTTTCCGATAATCGGAGGTAACATGATGGTTTCATCTTCTCCCCCCAATAGCATTGATATGAAATCAGATGGAAAAAAAGTCGATATGTCTTATGATAATAGTCGCTTGAATACTATTGTGAACATAGGTTGTAGTTGTCCATATGAGTCCGAGTGTGAGCGGCTGTGGTTATTACATGAGAGCATACGAAATGCTTCATTTGCATAAATCCACATTTGCAATCACTCTCCCATCATTTAGGTTAACCTCGTATGCATAACATTCTCGATCAAAAACTTGAAATTGTGTTATAGTAAATCTGTAGGCATGACATGATCTGGCAGCTCTAGTATTTATCTCAAGTAACTCCTCATATTTTTTTGATTAAGTGTGTTGTTATTCCCTCTAATTCTTCGCGTCGATCGTTGAAGTATCCATTAATTCTTAGGAAAATTATTAAGATCATCAATATAACTGGCAGACCACGGGCTCCTCTAAAGACTCCGTTGAAACTTTCAGATAAATTTGTGGTCATATGTCCATATCGATGTTCATTGTCCTGACTTAATGCCCAGTAACTCTTATCACCATTATCATGTGACATAATCCACTCAAATGCATCATTATCAATAATGTTAATATCTCGCATCATGCTATTGAACTTGTTTTCGCATGGCTCTTCCCCAGCAGCATAGGATCGAGCTAGAATGGAGCGACTATTGTGTCCAGCTCCATGCATATTTGCACACATATGACGAAGACAATGACGATGACTGAATTCCTCTTCACGTGGAAATAAACCACTTATAGCATCCTTCAAATCAGGAAATTGATCACCAACGAAGTATATATCCCTCCGATCGATAATTTGCCTAACCAAATTCAGAAATCATCTCCATGCAGAAATATTCTCATTATTCTCCACAATAGCAAATGCGAGAGGAATTAAACCTTGGTTCGCATCAATGACAGTGGCAACAGTAGGACCAACATATCTTCGGTACAAATATGTTCCATAAATGCTTAAAACTGGACGACAAAATCTAAATACTATGCGACATGGACCAAATGAAACAAATAATCTCTTAAAATGAACCTGATTTGTGGTTACAACCGATTCTGTTCGAAACCATGTATACGTTCTAGGATTGTGTCGTTCAAAGGCATGAATGAATCTTCAAACATTACGATAAGAGACGTTCTCATTCCCATAAATAATATCCATTGCACGTCTTCTTGCGTTACAAGCTGTCATGTAGTTTATCTCCGTCTGTTCGTACATGGAGTCATACTAACTTGTGCTCTAAATGTGGATAATATGTATTGTACTACAAACATCGATGTGCATTATCGGTGTTTGAGTAAGAGAACAGGGTTCCGACATGTGTGCTTTCCTCTATATCCTGAGACGTACCAATATCCACGAGATTTCCTCTCATGTGCATGTAGACGCCAACCACATTCATCATAAATACATACAACAATAAAGATTTGCTTGTTTGAGGATTTTAGCTTATATTGGACATGATTTTCCATACTCCGTTTATGAATGCCATATTGCAAATCTTTTTTGGACTTGTAGCTCCTACCAAACCAATAATCTAGGCCAGAATCATCGGTGTTAGGAGCACATTGTCTATCTACAAAACACAATATTTTTCTGCCTCTGTAGTTTCATGGTCAATTACATTAGGCAACTCTTCCATCGACACTTCGTCTGTATCCTCATTATCTGCACAATAAGAGTTACCCCTCTCTTCCTTGTCTAAGGCTAATGCTAACGAACCAAATCCAAAATCATGACATGTGTAAGTATTCATGGTTTCTTCCTCAGTTGGATCGGATTCAACTTCAATTTCCACGCTATCTTCTTCGGATACTTGTGTCGAAATATCAATATCTTGGTTCAATTGTAAGGGTTCATCAATATTGTCAATCACTGAAGTATTAGTTGACTTGATTAATTTATATATCTGTTAGTTTATACATTGTGAAAATATGATTATTACTTAATTTAAATATAATCATATTACCTCGACGAGGACGACATGTTTTCCTGATCAAGAGGGCCAACTTCGACGAAAACGTGAATGAATCTCACTCTGTCAATTGAATGTATTGATCGAGAGGAATACCGATGGTCGTGGAAACTCGACCCAATATATCAAAATAGGTTATCTGATGTGAGAATATAACCATACATTTTTGTCCTCTGATATAATTTATGTGTTCGTCAGACACATTTACTAGAGAAATTGGCACTTTTATATAGTAGTTGGCGCTCCACCTCAATATAATAAAATATGAATATTGTTGGATGCCATATCTAACGATATTACGAAGATGGGCAGTTATATATGGTTCATGAATAAAAGCAAATTATCAATACATTTAGAAGAATAACTAATTTTAATATTCTAATTATCAAAATTAACGTGAAGAATAAGATGCTAATCACTCAGAGATGGAATCCAAAAGTCGGATCTTAGGGAACTCTTTGGTGCTCACCTTGTGAGTCCTGCAAGTGCTGTGTATAGTTCCTCTCAACACTCGATTCCAAATCTAAATGAGAAGCAATTAAAATTTAACAAGGTCCAAACAGAACTATAGGTGCATATAATGATGACAAGATTTTTGACCTTAATCAATTGACAATCAATCCTACAACTAGGGTTCAATCACACAAAATAAAAAAAAGAGAAACAAAAAACAAATGAAAAAAGGGTAGAAAATCGCGATATTAGTATTAATTTTGATATTAATAATACTTTCTAAATTTCATTCAATTTTTTTTCAACTTATGTAAGAAAAATCCTCCTAAAAAAGTTACGAACACAAATGTTTGCAATTGCAATATATAAAAGATCTTAATTTTAATGTACGTTTAAATTAACTAAATTACTTTAAATAAATCTAATTTTACACATTTAATTAATCACTACAATCAGAAAATAAAATAAATAAATACAAATTTACCTGAATGACTCGTGTCTTCGAATAGAGATACTATCAGGAAAGAATAAACCAATACACGCAATAATATATCGCATTTGTTGATATAAACATGGAAAAAATCCATGAAAAATGTTCTATGAAAAAAAACTTATTCTTACTCGAATAAGAATAGAAGATTGACGAAAATGCCGAGAAGTCGAAAAATCACTTTAGAATGTAGACTGAGAGAAATGAGAGAATTAGAAGTAAGAGAGGATGTGATAGAATGAGAGAAGAGTGATGATTGGGAGGAATAAGGGGGTAGTGTGATATATACAAGGGGGGATGGGAGAGGGCCATTAGCACCTCTCTCCAAATCGACACCTGAGGTGACGATTTGGAGGTGGCATCCTAAATGGATACCTCAGGTGCTGATCAATGCCTACTTGTTTAAATATTTTTTAATCAGGAAGGAATCTCTTGTTTGGCATTTTCTCTCCATCCCCATAGGGGAAATAAAAAACCACTCACATGAAAGCTCATCTCTCCCCTCATCCAGCCCACGCTGTCCATCCCAGCTGAGCCCAGCCCTGCAGCATCCGTTCCCACCACCTTTCCTTAAACCCTCGCAATCAAATCGTCAGCAGGTCCCCAAATTCCCCCCCATTTCCCCCCTCTTTCAAAAGCGAGAACAAACCCTAGAGCTGCAGCAGCTGCGAGCGATGGCCATCACGCTGGAGACGCTCTCGCAGTGGTTCCTCCAGAGCCTCTCCCCCGACGCCGACCCGCGCCGCCAGGCCGAGTCCTCCCTCTCCTCCGCGTCCCTCCAGCCGGGCTTCTCCCTCGCCGTCCTCCGTCTCGTCTCCGACCCCTCCTCCGCCCCCCACGTCCGCCACGCCGCCGCCGTGCACTTCAAGAACCACCTCCGCTCCCGCTGGTCCCCCCGCGACGCCGACCCCCTCCCCATCCCCGACTCCGAGAAAGAGCAGATCAAGGCCCTCCTCCTCTCCTTCCTCCTCTCCTCCCCTCCCCCCATCCAGAGCCAGCTCTCCGAGTCCCTCACCCTCGTCAGCTCCCACGACTTCCCCCACCGCTGGCCCTCCCTCCTCCCCGAGCTCGTCTCCCTCCTCCGCTCCTCCCCCTCCCCCGCCTCCACCATCAGCCTCCTCTCCGCCGTCAACTCCGTCTTCAAGAAGTTCCGCTCCGCCTATGACACCACCGAAACCCGCCTTGACCTCAAATACTGCCTCGACAACTTTGCTGCGCCCCTCCTTGACATCTTCCTCAAGACCGCCCGCTCCCTCGATGCTGCCCTCGCCACCGCCTCCCCCCTGGAATCCCTCCTCCCCTTGTTTGAGTCCCAACGCCTCTGCTGCCGAATCTTCTTCTCACTCAACTCCATTGAACTCCCCGAATTCTTTGAGGATCACATGCGGGACTGGATGACCGAGTTCCGCAACTACCTCACCACCGCCTATCCTGCTTCCGTCGAGGCCGATGGGAAGGTTGACGAGCTCCGTGCCGCAATATGCGAGAACCTCCAGCTCTACATGGAGAAGAATGAGGAGGAGTTCCGCGACTACCTTGAGGGATTTGCCTCAGCGGTTTGGACTCTTCTGATGAACCCATCCAAGACGTCGTCCCGCGATCATCTGACCATCACTGCGATCAAGTTCCTCACCACCGTCAGCACGAGCGTCCACCACAAGCTGTTCGGGAACCATGAGGTGCTTCAGCAGATATGCCACAGCATTGTGTTCCCCAACATACAGGTGCGGGACGAGGACGAGGAGCTCTTTGAGATGAATTACATTGAGTTCATCAGGAGGGACATCGAGGGAAGCGATATGGACACGAGGAGGAGGATTGCCTGCGAGCTCTTGAAGGGGTTGTCCGTGCACTACAGAGAACAGGTGATGACCATTGTGTCCGCACAGGTTCAGAACATGCTGGCGAGCTATGCCACGAACCCGGCCGAGAATTGGAAGGATAAGGACTCCGCCATCTATCTCGTGGTTTCCCTTGCTACAAAGAAGCCAGGTGGGAATATGGAGGCGGCTTACCTCATTGATGTGGAGAGCTTCTTTACGACTGCCATTGTCCCTGAACTGCAGAGCAAGGATGTCAATGCCGCTCCTATGCTCAAGGCAGGGGTGCTGAAGTTCTTTACTGTGTTTCGCAACCAGATACCGAAGCAGGTAGCTGTCCAGCTACTGCCGGATGTGATACGTTTCCTGACTTCTGAATCGAACGTGGTGCACTCGTATGCTGCAAATTGCATGGAGAAGCTGTTTCTTGTGAAGGATGGAGGGGTTCCTCGTTACAACTCGTCGGATATCCTCCCATTCTTGCAGCCTCTCATGACTAATCTCTACAATGCCTTGCAGTTCCCTGAATCGAAAGAGAATCCTTATGTCATGAAGTGCTTCATGCGTGTGTTCGGGATTGCTGATATTGGTGGCGACATAGCTTCTGTCTGCATTACGCACCTGTCGGCCGTCCTTAGTGAAGTATGCAAGAATCCCAAGGATCCTGTATTCAACCATTACCTGTTCGAAGCAATTGCTGCATTGATTGGGCGATCATGCGAGAAGAACTCGTCATTGGTCTTGGAGTTTGAGTTGAAGCTTTTCCCAGTTCTGCAGACCATTTTGGTCAATGATATCACGGAGTTCTGGCCTTATGCATTTCAGATTTTTGCACAGCTTGTTGCGATAAACGAGCCTCCTTTGTCACAAAGTTACATGCAACTTTTCTCTTTGCTACTCTCTCCGGAGACGTGGAAGAGGCCTGCTAATGTCCCGGCATTGACTCAGCTTCTTCAGGCTTATCTGAAGAAAATTCCCCATGAACTTAGTGGTCAGGGAAGGCTGACCCAGGTTCTTCAAATTTATAATCAGCTTGTTTCCTCATCTGCCACTGAAGATCTAGGTTTTTATGTCCTTAACACCGTTCTTGAGAACCTGGCTCTAGATGTCATCACACCCTATTTTCGGGATATATGGAGCATTCTGTTTCATCGACTGCAGATGAAAACTACACCAAAACTTGTCAAATTGCTTTTGATATCCATGTCTTTGGTAGTAGTTAAGCATGGCCCTGCAGTTCTCGTAGATTCTGTAAACACAGTTCAGAAGGATATATTTACTCAAATACTCCAGCAGTTTTGGATTTCTCGACTCAGCCAGATTAGGGGGTTTGTGGAGGTAAAGTTGACAGCTGTTGCTTCAACAAAGCTGATATGTGAATTTCCACCTCTACTTGATGATTCTGCTAGTCAAATTTGGGGAAAGATGCTCAACAGCATTGTCGATCTTCTTGCCAAACCCAATCAAGAAAAAGTCATTGAAGAGACAGAAATGCCGGAAATTGGTGAAACAACAGGTTATACAGCTTCCTTTGTTCGCTTGCATAATGCTGGGAGAAAGGAAGACGATCCTTTGAAAGAAATAAGAGATCCAAAGGGCTTTGTCGTAAGTTCAGTAGCGAGAGTTGCAGCAATGTTTCCTGGCAAATATCCTCGGACTATTGAGGGTTATCTGGATCCTGCCAATCGCGAGATTCTTAGGGAGCTCTGCGTGACATACAATTGTGCTATTGTGTAGGGTAAGTTCTCCTTGACCATTTTACAAAAACTCAATAATTTGTTTTTTGCGATTCTTTATTAGCATTGCTAGAAAATGAGAATATGGTCTTACAAGGAATGGCTTATTGGCTAACTTCCTTCTACAGAGTCTATTTTTTTAAAATATGTCTTCGTCACGGTCACTCATTTCCCCTAATTGCTAAACTTATCTTACTTTATGTCATTATCAATGACGATTATAATGACAATATTACCAAAAACATTCTATTCACGTCTTTTAGCGAACAAGTATGTATTTTTATCTATTTTATTGAATAAAGAACATTTAAAAATTTAATTTTTGAAAAATTCTTTTCTTAAAGCCATTGCCACTATTTTTAACAATATTGATGAAAATTTCTAAAATTTCACATCTGGACTTTGTTGAAATGTTTCTAAAATTGGCATTTGAGGCCATGATATGCGGCTGTGCTGCCTTATTTTAGTTTTCGTTCTTGGAAAGGAGATATGGGGCTAGTGACACGGGCCACTCCATCTTTGCCACTAGCATGATCCCCGCAATAAAAGACTTGGTTTGATAGAGGAAATAAGCCACAAGCAATTATTTGTCTTGAATTTCAGTAGGATTGGGTCTCATATTTAATTGGTTGGCAAACTATTCTTGGAATTGGCATTTGAGAACAAAACGACTCCCATAGAAGGACCAATTTTTTTTTTTAAAGAAAAAGGGCTTCATCGTATAAGTATGCCTAAAAACTTCACCGTTAATAACAAATAAGAGAGAAATTGTGTGAGAGAGGAGTGTGGAGAACAAACTTCATTTCAGATGTGCGAACATATTGGAAATATCAAAGGTAGGTTTGAATGGAAATGGTGGTAGATGTTTGGCAAGTGCTGCTCCTGAGGGTGGGGGTTCGTGAGGTTGGCGAGGTTGGCGAATTGATCCCTGACGAACTCTCTCTTACCTGTCTGTTTCTGGCTTTTCAGTATACAATGTGTCGACGAGGTAGTGGAATAGTGATGGATGTTGAGCTGATCGTTGGTTGACCTCACTCGACAACGTCATGCTATGCTTCTTTGAGTCAACTGCGGGGAACCAAGGCCCTAAATGTCGGTTTCGGTCACCATTTCGGTATCGTCCAAAATAGAATTTCGATGGAATTTTGGTGGAATTTCGACCAGAATTTCGGCCATTTCGGTAATTTTTTTGTACTAGGACACCCATATTTCGGTCGAATTTCGATTTCTACTGGATATCGATATTCGATAGAAATTCGACCAAATTTCGCTGAAATTTGAGGCCATGCGGGGAACTACCGATTATTTCTTGATTATGGACCTGCTACAAATTCTCAGCTTAGCATCTCCCCTCCTTTGAGACTATGTCTCTGATTCTGACCTCCACTTGTCTAGTCGCCGTCACCTAGGGATGCAACCGGATGCGGATATATCCGTATCCGTTCGCTACCGTATCCGAAATTAAGCGGATACGGATATACATTTTCGAATTTTAACGGATACGGATACTGTACTAGTTTTAATTTTTTTGCGGATACGGATTCGGATACGGATACCATTATAGATTTTTTTCGGATACAGATATGGATACCGATTTATGTATTTTTTGCGGATACGGATACGGATATCCGTATTATCGAGTCACTTATGATATGTACATATATATGCTAATATAGATCTCATGATGGGTATATATGTAAAATTTTAAATAAAATACATAATGGTCCATATCCGAATCCACTTTCCATTTCTGTATTTAATTGGAATACAAATCGACGGTGTTGCCCAACATGCCATGCATTCCACTTTCCATTTATATTTTGTATATTTAATTGGAATACAAAGGGACATGCACTCCGTGTTTCGTTTCTCTTCCCAATCTCTGTGATTCTCCAAAACTGAAGCCAAGCCATGTGTTTCCGATTTCGTTTCATCCTTTTCATTCAACTTTGGTGAAAATAGTACGATTTCAAGAGCTTCCAACGACGAGAAGGACTTCATCAATTTCGGGTACACAGATTTTTTCTTTCATCGTGTAGAATAGAATTTAGCAAGTGCATATGCTTGACAATCTTGATATTCTATGAACCACAGTTGTTTGCTTGCAAAGGGAGCAACCATCAACTTGGGGCTTTTGCAGTCTGCACTCACGTAAGTTTTTCTTCATTTATATGCTTCCATTTTCCAGCCCTTATACTCGCTAAATGAACTTGAATCGGCAAAAAAATATTACCTTGCAGAGGCTTTCCTAATCGATGTCAAGATATTTTTATGGTATTGTGATGGTGTATTAGATTGTTTCTTAATTTCATATCAACTCATTCCATCCCAATACCAATACCACGTATATGAAATCTGAAATTTTTTATTGCTCGTTGGTCAGTGTTCTCTGAGGCGGTGTTATCTCTTTGAGTTAACCATTTGAGCTTTATTTTTATTTCATAGGCTTGTACTATGAGTTCCGATCCAGCCAATGGCTCTTTTAATGATGATGAGATAACGAAGTCAAAATCAAAGAAGCAAAATAAACTAACCTCTCCTTGTTGGATAAGTTTTGATAGAATTTACTAGGAAGTGAAACAAGTGGTGGAAGGAGACGAGGTTAATGTTGAAATTTTATATGCCAAATGCAAATCTTGTGGTAAAGAACTTTTACATACCTCTGATTAAAAGTATGAGGAGGCACTTAATATTTATAGGATAATCCGTATCCGTTTCTTAAATATCCGTATCCGAATCATGAATATCCGATTCCAAATCCGTATCCGTATTTAAGGATACGGTATTCAATTTTCGATATCCGTATGATATCCGTTTCTGTATCCGTATCCATATTTTGAAACGGATAAGGATATGGTAATACCTATATTCGTATCTGTATCTGTCCGTTTGCATCCCTACCGTCACCTCTTCTTAGTAGTCCGCAAATCCTCGCTATTTTTTGGTTGACCTCGCATTCACTTGCGTATGGGCTCGTACGGATCCACAATGCCCTATAGATAGAGCTGCTTCAATTCTCTAAAAAAGCTCCTTTCCCCTCTAAGAAGTAGTATCGTGATAGCTAGGCCCTCTTCCTGCTGGCAGCAGAAAGTGGAAACTCGGCATATATTCACTATGAAACCACTGTCATACCTGCTTCAACTAGTCCACATACCCATCCACCACAGTCTTCGAGTACCCTCTTCTCTTAAGAGACCATGTATTTTTTTTGAAGCCAAGAAAAAGGGGGACACACTCAGTGGTGTTCACCCCAATATATTAGAGATAAAAAAGCGGGTCGAAAGTACAAAAAGCGAGAAGGCCATAAAAGTAGGCAAGAGAGCCTCCAGATAGGGTTAGAAAACGCACACAAAGAAAATTAACTTCCACACCAGTCGTTCACCAGTCCTGCAGCGCGAATGATCACGTTCTCCTTGTAAAAGCGTTGCGCCGAAAAAATGGCCTCGTTCCGACCAAGCCAAATCGACCATAATTTTGCCACCGGATCCAAGAGTCGCCTTCTATCCGTATGTCTGTTCAAGAATAGCAAATCACAGAAGGCCACCACATCACTAGCTCGCACCCAAGCCACAATCAGGTCCTCCCACAGCCCACGAACCATAGGGCACTCAAAGAAAACATGGTCAAGGGATTCCACATTCGAATCACAAAGCACACAGATATTAGAAACAGAATGCAACATTCTGGAGCAGCGGTCTCTCGTCAAAAGCCTCTTTCTGCGGACCAGCCATAAGAAAATAGCAATGCGCAAAGGTAAACCAATCCTCCAGAAAAAGCATCAATCCCTCACCAAGGAGTCAGAATGAGCAGGCGGAGCCACAACTAACACATCATAGGCCTTACGCATCGAGAAGCCACCGTCCCTCCAGACCCAATGATACCTTCCCTCGGAAGGCGTATCCGCACCACCAAGGACGTCCAACAGGGCAAGAAAGTCAGCCATCCTCTGATCCGAGAAATTCACCCCAAAACGAGGGCACCAACAATCACTCTCCCAGCAAGAAGCAACCGAGGCATCCTTGTCTTCCGCCAATGCAAATAGACGCGGGAAACAGACATAAAAAGGATCTCCCCCCAACCAGCTGTCCTTCCAGAATAAGAACGCACGGCCATTTCCCAGCACAGGTTTAAACCTCGCCCGATTTCTCAAGAAAACCTCCTGCACACCACGCCAGAAAGGAGAGCGAGCACTCACCACCCCAACCTATCCTCCCCTGCCCATTCCGCCCCATGGAGTTCCCTCAGAACATCAATAAAGAAGTTTTCACTCCTACCCCAAACCTTGCTCGCCCACTTAAGAAAGAAGGCGTCATTGACAATCTTCAACCGCCTAACGCCCAACCCCCCCTCCTGCTTCCCCTTCGACACCTCCTCCCAAGCCACAAGGTGAAACCCCCTCCCCGACGCACCCGACTCCCCCCACGAAAACCTTCTCAAACAAGACTCAAGTCTCCGACAAATCCCAGCCGGCAAACGACGAATCGACAAAAAATGCACCGGGATAACATCAAGAATCGACTTGAGAAGGACCAGTCTCCCTCCCTTCGAAAGAAGCGCCGCGCACCAACCCGCCAGCCTCGCCTCCACCTTCTCAACGACCACACTCCAGTCCCTAAGTCTGGGCCTCCCAATCACCAACGGGAGACCAAGGTAGTCAATCGGCAACTCGCCCGGAGTATACCCCAGAATCCTCCCACATTCAAACGCCAAATCCACCGTCAAGCCAAAAGGAATAACCTTTGACTTGGCTCCATTAATGAGCAGCCCTGAAATCTCGCTAAAGAGTTCAAGAGTCATCGACATGCCAGCGACCTCATCAACACCTCCTTCAATGAATCACAAGATGTCATCAACAAATTGTATCAGCGGCACAGACACGCCTCCCTTGGAGAAGCCCTTCGAAAGTCCAGCAGCAACAACCCGATCAACCATACGAGCTAAGACATCCGAAGCTATAACAAAGAGGAGGGGGGCCAGCGGGCAACCCTGTCGCAGCCCCCTTCTCGGCTCGACTAACCCCCCTCCAATCCGCCATTAACCAAAACCGAGAAGGACACGGTAGTCACACAACGCCGCATCCAAGAAATCCATACCTCCGGAAACCCCCGCCTTCTGAGGACCGACCATAAGAAGCTCCAATCAATGCTATCATAGGCTTTGGCAAAATCAATTTTCCAAAGCACCCCCTGCCTCCCCGAAGAGCTCCAATCAACCACCAATTCCGAAGCGATCGCAATACAATCAAAAATCTGTCTCCCCCGAATAAAAGCAGCCTGAATGGGAGAAACAATCGAGTCAAGAACCCGAGCAAGCCTCCGAGCCAGCGCCTTGGCCACAATTAAGTAGATGGCGTTCGATATCGATATGGGGCGGAAGTCCCCAATATCCTCCGCCGCATTCTTCTTGGGGATCAGAAACAAAATGGCCCTTTTAAGCCGATCGAAGCCCGCATTCCCCGCGCAAAACTCCGCAACAACCTCAAAAACTTCCTCGCTCACCAACTCCCAGAAATCACGAAAGAAAGTCACGAAAAAGCCATCTGGCCCGGGGACTTGTCATCGTTTAGCTCCCACACAGCCTCCTTAGTTTCCTCTAAAGAAAACAGCCTAATAAGCATAGCGCAGTCCTCCTCCGAGACCTACGGCACCCCCAACCCCAACCATCTCCAAGACCTCGGGGAGCGCCTCATCATGACGCCCCTGATGTGCTCCACAATAGCACGCCCCATCGCGCTGTCCCCCACAAACCTCTCCCCATCAACAGAAATAGAGCGCAGAGAATTGTTACGCTTCATTCCACTAGCCACACGGTGAAAGAATGCCGTGTTTGCATCGCCATCTTTGAGCCACTTCATCCTCGATCGCTGACGCCATTAGATAGATCTCTTCTTGTCCTCATCTGCCACCCTCTTTTGCGCACATGCCAAGCCAAGGGAAGGAGATGTTTCCATCTTGCTCGGTTACCTCTAGGCCCAGGCCATTTTCGGATCATTCGTCAATTCTTTGGGACTCTGGGAGACCCCTTTGTTGAGGGGCCTCTTTAGGTACGAAAGGTGCTGGATCCAGGAGCCGCGATTCAAGGACGTTGTGCCGAGCTTTGGGCTTCTTCCTCCTTTGTGGGGTCTGCGACTTTTAGATTGAGTCGGAAGCTCGACTCGTTGCGGAAGAGGTTGGCGCTTTTCAAGAGGGAGTCGCGGGCGACAAGGGTGGCTGTCAGAGCTGAGGCTGAGGCGGTTATCAGGTGGCTCGATTTGGTTGAAAACGAAAGGGATCTAACAACGGACGAGCTTTGTAACCGAGCAAGATGGTAAGAGACCATGTATGCAACTACCACATTGTATACCTTACGATCACACCACCTTCCCTTGGCTAATGTTCCGTTCTATCCCGCTTGACTGGAGGATGAAGAGTTCGTCTAATAAGACTGCTGATCCTAGCTCGTGACTTGTGGATTCTTCCCGAATCCTATCCGATGCTAGGACTCTCTTCTTATCATCTTCTTAGCTGAGTGAGCTTATGGAAGTCGATTCAACCGTTGAAGCAGTAACAACCCTATATCTGCTGATCACCATGACTCAGATACCCCATCTGCGCAATGTATTTTCACTCTGCCATGGTATTATATATTAGGGCAACTTTCGACGTCATTAAAGCGCCTTCCAACTATAAATGAAAGCTCAGGCTCAGGCTACAACTCAAAGCATTATGGGTTCTAGTTCGACTCCTATTGAGTCTGAATCGAAAATCTCAATAGAGTGGTAGCAAGCAGGGCAAAAAAGCTATTAATTTGGTCATTTTGCACTGAAATTGCATACATCAGCTAGGACCCATACCTCATAGTAGTTGCCTTGACGAGGCTCATTACTCATATCCGAGACTCACTGGACCTATAAAAGAAAGTGAAGAATGAACTGCTGAAACTCCTCACTGATTGAAGATACGGGTTCCAGCAGATGAGACCAAGGCCTAGCTTGACTGGGAGATCACTACTCGAATATGACATTGCGACCGTCACCATATGCTACTGACCTGCCTTCAAACCTCTTCTTTCTACGCTTGCTCATCATCTCCTCAGTGGTTCCTCTACGCCTAGGACGCTAGAATCTCGAACCATGAACGAAGAAAGATATGAGAGAAATATTGGCTGAGGCCTCAATTCTTGACTGGAAGGGGCACCAAAGGCCTCAATCATGTATGATGGAATCATCAAAGATTTGATCTTTTCTAACTCTATTTGTAATTCACTAGAGGCTCGGGAAACAAAGAGAAGATGTATACGAACGAAATATCCATCAACAAGAAGAAAGCAGAGGATTGAAAGAGGAACTCCCAAGCATTTGTTGATCTCAGACGTGTCCATATCAACGGAAGGGGTGACTCGTTATTTCGATGATAAATATATAATCATATTGGCATTAAGGGGTAAGGAAGTAAGCAACAATATGTAAATGTGTATGCAATTGTTTATCTCACCCCTTATCAATTATATCTCATATTGACTTTTAATATTGACTTGTATTTTCCTTCATCATTACCTAAGCTTCGAGCTACTTCTTTCACCCTATCCATATCCTCGTAAATGAACCCCATTGGCAGATATTTTTTAATACCATTCTGGTTAAAAATAAATAAAAGATCACATATTTTTAACATGAAATGGATATCTTCGTATGTCTTTGTCTCATATTATGAGATGATAAAATATGACTAAACCTATACTGAGAATTGATTCACGTGGGAATGGATGTATTGGTTCATGTAAAAATGGACACAGAATTCCAAAAAGGAGTTATTAATGTAATAATGTTCAAGCGAGTTTCAATAATATTCAAGCTTGCAAAAGTTTGCCGACTAGTCGAGTCGGAGCCTGGGGGGGACTCGACTAGGCCTAGTCGGCCATTAGTCGATCAATCCAAATGGTCAGCCGACTAATCAACCGACTTTTACATCAAGGTTTTATATTTTTTTAGTTTTTTGCTTTTTTTAAAAGCAATCTTATTCTAATTTGATTCATGTTATATTTAAAGTCAATTATTTCTTTTGTTTCATTATGAGTTTATAAAAATTGTACAAATCTATGTTAATATATAAGCAAACTTATTCTAATATACAATAATATTATATTTAATGTCAACTACTTCTTTTGTTTCATTATGAAAGTATAGAAAATGTACAAATCCATGTAGAAAAATGATTTATATATTTAAAATAATTAAAAAAAATCAAAATCGACTAATGACCGATAAAATCCGATTAGTCGCTCGACTGCCTATTAATCCTTAGTCAGTGACCCCGCGGACCGAGTACCGACTACTGCTTTCTGCAACCTTGATAATATTATTGTAATTGTTACATATATACAAGGTCGGGTGATTTCTTGTTCCTCAGTTGGTACTTCTGGATTCAAAGGCACACGAACCAAGGTTGCAGAAGTCGATACTCAATCGGCGAGGTCACTGATTAAGGACTAATCGGCAATCAGGTGACTAATCAGATCTAGTCTCTCATTAGTCGGTTTTAAATTTTTTAATCATTTTAATTATATAAATCATTTTTCAGACGTATATTCTTATATTTGCATAGATTTGCACATTTTCTATACTATAATGTGAAACAAAAGAAGTAATTCACTTTAAATATAAGATTAAGCATATTAGAATAAGTTTGCTTAAAAAAATAAAAGTTCTATGTAAGAGTCGATCGAGTAGTTGACCGACTAGGTCGATTACCAATAGCTTTGTTTTCCTAATCATATAATATACACCATGCCAAAAAGATGTATTCTTTAAGAAATGCTTCCCCCTCTCCATCGATGTCTCTAGTAGCCTTGCAAGCTGCAACATTGTCCAGTGATGGTTTTTATAATATTGCTTTCTCTAGCTTTTTAACGACCTCATGAACCAACTTGAAAAGAAATGGATCATTCTTGGCTTCTTTTGATGATTTCAAAAGTTGTATCCTTGAGGCCGTTCACCAAAAAAATTAATCGAAGTTTGAAATGTCTGTATAATCATCCGATATTATGTCGCATCCTATCTCTTTCCTTGAAGCTTTAGCATGATCAATCGGCATCTTTATGGTATTCACTTTTTTCTTTAATATCCAATTCCTTAATTCATGGACACTTGGAGGTTTTAGACCGCACCCAAAGTTGCCGATGCCTTGTAACATTGTCACGTATGAAGGACTATTTGCAATATTGAATTAGAGCCAATTTTCTATAAAAAAATCTCTGGATGCTTGACAAGATCTTTTCCTTTCTTCCTTTATCCAAGATGCATTTAATGTTACTTGTTTTGCATTACGTGGATAGTGCCACAACTTCTGCTTCCCATTCTATTTCCTCGTCCTCCCACAAAAAGATCCATGGGGCCTCTAACTTGTAGAGCACCATTAGATCTGGTGGGGCATGTTCATCAAAATCAGATTCTCTTTGCATTAGGTGTGCCTCCACTCGACGGAGCTCAATCTCTTCAAGTGCTCTTCTTGTTCCAATGTCTTTCTTCATCAAATACAACTATATTTCATTCTCTACCTTGATGGGTACCTTTGGACAACCACTCATATTCATCTTACTTTTGCTGAATGCTCTTTCAATCTTGCATGCAAAAGTTACAAGTCACGTACTTGTAGTCTTTCTTTTTTTGTTCCCTTTCTAACTTGACTTCCACACAATAATTCCATTTTAGATCAGATCTATCGTGTGCTTTATCTTGTCCTTTCTTCATTTTTGGTGCCATTTCTAAATTTGAAGACAATGTCAAACGAATCAACTCACAAATCATAAGTGGAGAGAGAAATGATAGTCAATTTGAAGATAATGTCGAAAGATTCTTCTAAGTTACAAGTCCATCAATGATTTTTATGGAAGTTCATCAAACTTCAAAACTAAGCTTACAACATTTCCTGCATTGGGCGATATCTGGAGCAGTCCCATTTTACCATATGTATGTATGTATGTGTGTGTGTATGTATGTATGTATGTATGTACGTACGTACGTATATGTGTGTGTGTGAAATGGGGTTGCTCCCTCGGAGTAGCCAACGGACTGCTCCCACTCCCATTTCCCCCCCATTTTTTTATTTTTTGAAATAAAAATATATATATTCATCACTATATCCCTCTAACATTCCATTAAAATTTTGTTAGAAATAGAGATTCCTATGCCTTTCATCCAAAATAGGTAATTTTAATGGTCTTAAAATTGTTGTAATCGACATGTTCTGGATGAAGGTATAGAGGTCTCTATTTCTTACGAAATTTTAATGGAATGTTAGAGGGATATAGTGATGAATATACATATTTTTATTTTTCAAACAAATAAAAAAATAAGGGGAAAATGGGGGTGGGAGCAACCCGTTGGCAGCTGACAGGGAGCAGCCCCATTATCATCATCATCATCATCATCTATATAGGGCCCTCTCAATAAGGTGCACCTTCATACCCGTTAGATCTCAATCTAAGTGTTCTTCATCCAAAACGGTATTTTAGTCCATACGTTTTCGTTTTGAATACAAGTTTCATTTAATATGCTTAGTTTTCCATTTTTAGCTCGTCTGATTTGGTATTTTTGTTGTTATTTATTCAACGAGCTTTCACCAATGTGGTAGCATTTCCACATTACGCAGAATGTCAAAAATCTTGTAAAATTTGTATTGACATTGTAAAATTGTATCCTGCTTTACAAAATAAAGTAACGGTTAGTAATATTTAGTTGGTGTAATTGCAATTTTGATAATGATTTTGTAAAAAAGAACACGAGAGTGTAAGAAATGACTTCAGATTTGTAAAAAATAATCCGAGATTGTAAAAACGATATGGATCTGTAAAAAATGATATGAGATTATTAAAAAGTTGTACATGTAAAAAAAATTACATGATATTGTAATTAGCATTTGAGATTTGTAAAAATAATCTGATTTTGTAAAAAATACTCAATATAAAAGTTTGATATTGTTTAAATAATTAAAAAAAGAAATCAGAAAATGGATTTGAAATAAAAAATGCAAATCAAAAATACAAACAAAAAATACAAAAAATACAAATTAAAAATACAAATAAATGCAAATAACGCAAATAAAAAAAGCAATTGGCGCAAATCAAAAACACAAATAAAAACACAAACAAAAAACACAATTAAAAAACACCCCATTCCATGTCATGTCATGCTCCGCCATGTGCACCACCACCTCCTCCACCACCGTAAAACTCCTCCACGTGCGCCACCATCAATTCTGTCGTTGTTGTGCTCCACCATGTGGAACTCAAGTTGTCATCGTTTGTTGTGGGAGGGGAATACCCTAGCAAGCGATTCCCAAAGAATGGAGCAAGAATGGAATGTGTATTGCCACATTCTATTTTTGAATATGACAAAAGACTAAAATGAGTTTTCAATATTAAAAAAATAGATTAAAAAGGAATTAATCATAACCATCAGATTAATTACATACATATGAGATGGTGGACTTTCCTTACACCCAGGAAAGGTGCACCTTATTGGATGTGTGTGTGAGGTTGGGGAGCTTGCACCATGGTGCATGTAACTTTACATGCACCGATGCCATATATGGTCATCTTTTGATATTTTTTGAAATGAAACTACGTGGGATTTAGATCACTATATATCACAATGATGTCATTTAAAGATCAACTTAATTCAAGACTTCTAACCCATCCATCAAGACTGTGACATTTTAACGGATTCAGAATTACTGAAATCTTGCCCGTCCAGATCAACAAGTTACGAATGTCTGTTTTATATGAAATTTGAAAGATATATTCCACTAATAGGTCTAAGTAAATCTCATGTGGTTTCATTTTTAAAAAATGAGCATCCGTGGCATCATGCATGTAAAGTTACATGCATCATGGTACAAGCTCCCCAACCTCTCTATATATACATATATATGGAAAAATGGGACTGCTCCAGTGCCCATTTTCGCGTAAATTTTTTTATTTTTTGCAAAATATCACCATGTATATTCATCTATATATCCCTCCTACATGTCATTCAAATTTCGTCAGAAACATAGACTCCTATGCCCTCCGTCTAGAACAACTAATTTTAACGGTCTAAACATTGTTGTAATCGACCTGTTCTAGATGGAGGGCATAGGAGTCTCTATTTCTGAAAAAATTCGAATGACATATAAGAGGGATATATAGTTGAATATACATAGTGATATTTTTGCAAAAAAAATAAAATAATTTGTGGGAAAATGAGGTGGGGGCAGCCCCATTGAACCCTACACACACGGGACCTTTTAAATGAGGTGGGTATTTTCTGAGATTGTAAAGGCCACTGTCAATTTAGTAAAAATTCTACAGAAATATTATAAAAGTATAAAGTGCACATTGTAAAAAAGATGATTTTGCAAAACATGGCATCCAAAATTAAATTAACATTTTCATCCAATATAATAATATTTTCATAATTTTATTTCACTATACATGTTGTGTTAATATTTACTATTAAATGTTTGAAATTAAAAATTGTAAAATATATTGGAAATATGCATAAATTGAGGGTGGCTCACCATATATATGGTGAGCCCCGCCTCATTTGAAGTTTCTCCTATATATATGGAGAAAATGGGGCTACACCCAAGGAGGAGCTAACTTGGCTCCCCCGTCTTATTTTCCCCATTTTTTATTTGTTGAGAAATAAATTCGTAGAAATTCATCACTATATCCCTATATTATGTCATTCAAGTTTCATACGAAACAGAGACTTCTACGGCTTCCATCTAAACACTAATTTTTTAACGGTCGCAAAATTGTTGAAATCGACCCCGTCTGGATGGATGCAGTAGGAGTCTCTGTTTCGCATGAAATTTGAATGACGTATATAGTGGTGGGGCATGTTCATCAAAATCAGATTCTCTTTGCATTAAGTGTGCCTCCACTCGACGGAGCTCAATCTCTTCAAGTGCTCTTCTTGTTCCAATGTCTTTCTTCATCAAATACAACTTATTTCACTCTACTTTGATGGGTACCTTTGGACAACCACTCACATTCATCTTACTTTCGCTAAATGCTCTTTCAATCTTGCATGCAAAAGTTACAAGTCACGTACTTGTAGTCTTTCTTTTTTTGTTCCCTTTCTAACTTGACTTCCACACAATAATTCCATTTTAGATCAGATCTATCGTGTGCTTTATCTTGTCCTTTCTTCATTTTTGGTGCCATTTCTAAATTTGAAGACAATGTCAAACGAATCAACTCACAAATCATAAGTTGAGAGAGAAATGATAGTCAATTTGAAGATAATGTCGAAAGATTCTTCTAAGTTACAAGTCCATCAATGATTTTTATGGAAGTTCATCAAACTTCAAAACTAAGCTTACAACGTTTCCTGCATTGGGCGATATCTGGAGCTCCATTCAGGTGGTATGCGGCGAGGGGTGTGAGGATAGCTCTCTCCCCTTTGCGCTATTATAGGCAATTTGGTGTGGCTGAAATGATTGCATATTTCGCGGTCAGAATTTTTATCCTGAATAATTTGGAGCATTGTAAGGCCTTATATGCGGCCTGGATCCTTGTAATCCATTTTCTTTTAATTAATACATTTAACTGTTGCAGCGGGTCCCATCTCGGGATCCCACTCTGTTTTCTTTATCAAAAATGCTGACAACTTTTCACATCATTTTGAATAGAGTGCATGGCCTATAACAAATTCAATTCAATAATTTCAATCCACCAAAGTCAACCACTAATTTCTTGAAAGAGATAGTTATTGCATCTTCAAATTACATGACAATCAAAATTCATATTCCACATCTGTCTCTGGAGTTTCGTTACAACTTAACAGGTACAACCATTTGTAGATGTTACAAGCATAATTAACGGAGCCTTTGTCACTATTGTGGGCATGAATCGAAGTGGACTTCATCATGCCAGAGCTGCGAGTGACAGTCTGAAATAATTTACTATTCAGTATTCTTTTACATTGTTACTAGTACAAAATTCGAAGCAATATTATTTTATAAATAAAAGGAAAATGTGCTCCAACACTGACTCACTGAGAATATGATCTTATTCAGTAACATAGTGTGGATTGGGTTCGTCAAAACTAAGCTACCATGGTTCTCATATTTAGAATAGTCCATCAATGAAGCATAAAAATAGATAAAAAACAGTATGTTGATGACTTTTCAGTGGAAAATAACATAGGAACTCACAGGCTTCGCAACTAGGCGAGGAATGTCTTCAATGGAGGAGAAACTAAGCTACCATGGTTTTCATATTTAGAATAGTCCAATATATCGCTAAGGCCCTATTGCATGCTACAATATTTTCAGCATAGAACCTCTCTTGTTGAAAGATGACACCGTTTCTGGCCAATCAAATTACCTAAACAAGCGTGATGCATGGCCTCAAATTTCTGCGAAATTCAGTCGAATTTCTGTCGAATATCGATATCCAGTCTAAATCGAAATTCGACTGAAATGACCGAAATGACCGAAATATAGGGGTCCTAGTACAAAAAATGACCGAAATTTCGTGCGAAATTCCATCGAAATTTCATCGAAATTCTATTTTGGCCATACCGAAATGGTGACCGAAATTAACATTTAAGACCTTAGCGTGATGCACTCCACCTTCTCGCGCTTCGTGTTGTGCCAACCACTTCCAATAGATGCCTAGAAGTCCGCACCACCTCCAAAAGTTACGTTCCTGCTACCAACCATGGTCCATGCCTCCGTAGAACCCTCACAACTGAAAAAAAGGTGATTCGCATCGTCGATGTTCACTTTGCAGTGAGAGCAAGTAGGACTGATGGCCGTGACAAACCTAGCAAGTTTCCCACTCATGAGTAGTCCTCTTCTAAAAAGCCATAAAATGATCTCAATTCTCGCAGGAATCTTCCAACTCCAAATGTCCCTATAGTCTGCCATGCATCCACTCGGGTCAAAAGTTGTTGGACCCATCAACGCCTTGTATGCCTTCCTCACCGAGAAGCACCCATCATACCGGATCCAATCATCCCCGCCCTTAGGGTTCGCTTGGTTGCAGGGTTGGGAAGGGTTGGGTTGGGTTGGGGTACCCTTGTGAATAGTAAACTGTGAGGATTGGAAGGAGGGGTACCCTGGGTTGGGCCAACCCAACCCTGCCCAACCCTGCAACCAAACGAACCCTTAGGCTCCGTTTGGTTGCAGGGTTGGGTTGGTCCAACCCAGGGTACCCCTTCTTCTAAACCTCCAATCCTTCTCACAGTTTACTATTCACAAGGGTATCTCAACCCAACCCAACCCTGTAACCAAACGAACCCTTAGTGGGCCCAGCCACCCTTCCCAACCATGGAAGGTCGTATCGGCGATATATCGGCGATATATCGGCGATATATCGGTATCGAGAGGTTGGGGGTATCGAAATCAGAGTGTATATCTTTTTACAGGGATATCAGCGATATATCGGTGATATATCGCCGTATCGGCCCATATCAGTCAAAAATGAATGGATTCAGTACAAAAAATACAAGATATCGACCGATATCGCCGTTATTTCGTCGATATCCCTATATATGAATGTTATTATTCATGCAAGCTTGATTCCACTACCTATCTAGCTACATCTAGTATTAAAACAATCTATGATTTGTATACTTTATTTCGGGTCGGGGGTGCTGCCCCCGCACACTCGCAAGGGGGGCCAACCTGGCCCCCCCCAGGCTCCCTAACCGGGCAGCGAGACCCTCGTACTGGTAGGGTATGGTGCAACAAGAGGGTGCATACAATGATTTTTCAACTTGGTGTATATTTACAAGTTATTTTCATGTTGTAAAACTTGAATGAAATCCATTTCCAATATCTATAAGTTAATTCTTCAAAAAAAATCTATAAGTCACGAATCAACATTAATATCGATATGTTCGAAATGATCGATATATGTAATATAAGCTTTATAGATGATCGATATGTGTGATCTAAGAGTATATTTGTAAGTTATTTAGGGATCTAAGAACTTGGATAAACTCCATTTTCAATATATATATATATATATATAGGTCAACAACTAACAGTACAGCCGTATCGATATATGCGATATAGGGTTCATAGATGATCGATATGTGTTATCTAAGAGAGTAAGAGTACATTTGTAAATTATTTGGTGATCGAAGTACTTGGATGAACTCCATTTTCAATATATATAGTATGTCAACAACTAACAATATCAACGATATGTTCGATATGATCGATATGTGCACTATACGGATCATAGTCCTCATAAATGATCTATATGTATTTTTAGGTGTATATTTGTAGTATTTCATGTTATAAGAACTTGAATGAAATCCATTTCCAATATTTATAAGTCAAGAATCAATATTAATATCGATATGTTCGATATGACCGATATGTGCGATACCGATATGTGTGATATATGGTCTATAAATGGACCAATATGTGTGGTATGAGTGTGTATTTGTAAGCTATTTGTTGTTTTAATTTCTTGGATGACCTTATTTCTGAAAAAATGTCAAAACATTGGCTTTTTTACGCCATTTTCGACATTTCCACCGATATCGTCGATATATCGTTGATATATCCTGATATATCCATTTCTGGACGGGCCGAAACGATATCGATATCAATACGGCCTTCCATGTTCCCAACTCCGTCACCAAAAGCATAAGCTCCTCCAGACATTGACCCGAAATATTTACTCTTAACTGGGGAAAAAGAGTGACCATCCCGAAGATTCGCCATCGAGCAGCTCAGATCCGTAGCCATCACCATGAGTTGCGGAAATCTCATCCCAAGTATGTCGATATCACTCCAGTCATCTTTGCACAGAATCTAAATTTGGTTCCATATCCCAGAATCGGTCGCAGGAAAGGATGGATATCCTACACCACACTGCATATGCCTCGCCCGAATAATGATGGAGAATGTCCCACATCTCCTCAACTAGGTAGATTGGCGCTGGAACCATGGATCATCCAAACCAACACGCAAACCTGACTATCGCAATTGCCCCATATACATGTTATCCACAATTTACTTACTCGCCAAAGCCTTATTTATCTCTCCAAGCTGCGCACTCTAAGGCCACCACCCTCCTTCGCATAGGCAACGGTCTTCCATTCCACTAAAGGCATGCTGTACTCATTACCAGAAGATGCCAAAATAAGCTTCTCATGAGGCCCTCCAATCTCTTCCAGATCACCACTGGTAAAATGTTGGATGAGAGGAAAAATTAGGGATTGCTGACAAAACTAAGTTCAGCAACACCAGTCTGCCCCCTCTATACGGACATTTAGATTTCCATCCCGCTAGCTTTTGCTCATCTTTTTTATTACCAACAACCAATTTGACGAGTGCATCCACCTGTCAACTAAAGGGACGCCAAGATACCGTATTGGCATCTCCCTTCGAGGGGATCTGAGATATCCCGCACACTACTCCATCTCTGCATCGTCGAGGTTGAAAGATATGAATTCTGACTTCTCCCTGTCTAGTCTCAAGCCAGATACAACCTCAAAAAGATCGAGTACTGCATGGATAACTTTGCAACTTTCTGCTCCGCCCTCTGCGTGTAAAATCGTGTCTTCGACGTACTGGAGGATGGGCACCGAATTCTCGTCACTAAGGTAACCCTATCACAAGCCCTTGATCACCGTGGGACTAACCATTGTTGTCAAGGCATCGATCACAACTGCAAAGAGCAAGGGGGCAATGGACATCCTTGACGAACCCCACGATTAGTGTGGAGCATTGGGCCGGGTTAGCCCAGACCTGACCCTGACCCGACCCGCCAAAACCCGGACCCTGCCCGGACCCGAAGTATATATGGGCAGGCTCGGGTCTCCATAATACCCAAAATTTTATTTCAGACCGGGCCCAGCCCGAACCCGCGTGGACCCAGGGTGACAAGATCCGACCCGCTCCACTCCTCACCTACGCCTATATCAAAAATTAACCCCCTCTTGTCTTCTTATATCTATATTTTGCTCTTTGTTTTCACTCTAATTTATTGGAGATCAACACAAACGTGATAATTGGAGATCAGCACAAATGTGATAGAAACTGACAAATACTCTTTTTCTTATATATTCAGCGCTTGTGTTAGAATTTAATTATATCCAAACAAAACTATATAAATGTCTCTGGATTAGAATCAGGATATCGTTAAGTCTTTATTAAGGGAACCTTATAACAAATAACACGTAAGATTCTTTGACTTCCTTTTAGTCGACATGACCAAATATATATTATTAATTAATTCAAAATGGAGCTGATATTGTCCAGAATTGAAGTTTCTGGTAAGCATCAACGAGATTAATGATAATAGCAAGTTAATTACTGGACATGGAGGAAAAAATATAGTTTGTTAATGTACGTGCATGATAGCGTGATGTACATGCATTTGGAACTTTGGCGTGGAAGTTCTGCCTGTGGGAAATTCCTGTGTAGTGGGAACAATTTGGAGTGGGCCGAGCCCGGTCCGAACCCAGACCCATGGGCCTTGGGCCGGGTCCGGGTTGTCGATTTTGCAAAAACTTCGGGCCTCGACCCGACCCACGACCCGAGAAAAATTAGTGGGTCTGGGTCGAGCTTTTCCGGGTTGGGCCGGGTCGAGCCCAATGCTCCACCCTACCCACGATACAACTGGAAGTGCCCCCCCTCTGGGAGAGCATTGATCAACACCACATGAGAAGTAGTTGTGACACATATATGTTCGAAAATCCTCTCATGTATAGCGATACCCAGTTAAAACACCAGTCTACACAGCCATAGGCCTTTGAGAAGTCTACCTTCCATAGAACAACTTTTACCTTTCTTCTGTGTCAATCTGCAACAATCTCCGATGCCATGATCACGTTGTCCATGAGCTGTCTGTTAGGTAAGAATGAGCTCTGCATATGTGAGATATTACCGCTAAGCACCCCCTTAATCGATTCTCCAGAGTCTTTGCCACTATCACATTGGACAAAGCAATCGGTCGGTAGTCCTCTATCCTTACAGTAACATCCCGCTTGGGAAGCAGGAAAATGAAAGACTTGTTTAGGCGCTCGAACCCACGGTTTCCCTCCCTAAACTTCGCAATCACCTCATGACCTCCCTACCAATGATGTCCCAGAACTCCTCGAAGAAAAACACATGGAAGCCATCCGGCCTAGGGCAACCACCAGCATTTAGACCAGAAACCGCCTCACGAACCTCTTGCAAAGTGAATGGTCTTGTCAAGGCATCGGAATCCTGAGCGGAGATATGGTTCACCCCAATCCCTAGCCATTAAGAGTCACCACATATGGATCTTCTACTCATGCTTCTGAAATTACCCTTAATCGCAATCGCAGTCTCCTCTTCCCCACTGAAATTCTCCCCCCAACCTCAATTGAATGGATCATGTTCCTCCTTCGCTGTCCGCTTGCTATCACATTAAGTACCTAGAGTTGGCGTCACCCTCCTTCAAACATTTCCGTCGTGATCTTTGTCTCCACTCCATCTCTCTCTTCTTGTCTTCATCCTCGAGGATCTTCTGCACAACCCCCTTGCTTGCTATAACTCTTCCTCACCAGCTCACGTTAGTCCTCCAATCTGTCCAATCTCACCACTTCCTCCTGGGCTCCCGATCTACTCCGCACCAAAGCCGCACACGATTCCTTTTGAAGCCCACCAACATCCGTCGGAGCGCCGAAAACTTCAGGGCCATCCTAACCGTGTCCGACCTTCCACCGCGTGCATTCCAGAATGAGGTGACCATCTCACGAAACCCGCCCTCCAACATCCAACTGTGCTCGAATCTGAAATATGTTGAGCTCACTCGCCTACTGCAGGTGTCCAGGCGTAGGGGTGTATGGTCTGATCTCGATCTCGGAAGGGTAGTAACCGTCGACGACTGAAACGCTCCAAAGCCTCAACAAACAACAAGAAATAGCCGATGCGTGACTTAGAGGAGGCACTTCTCCAAGTGTACTTGCAGTTAGCCGCATCACACACCTCCAATGCTAGCTCCCCCACCACCTCAGAAAAAAAATGGATCCAAGATCCGGTGTCCCTCTGTCTCTTGGTCTATCCTCAACAAATAGGGTGACATTAAAGTCACCTCCTACAAACCAAGACTTTGTAGGAAAAACAAGGTTCAAAAATACGGTATGCGGTATTCGTTCGGTCATGCGGTCTAAAACGGGTAAGCGGATATGCAGAGGAGTATACAGAAGTATATGCGGTTTATAGTATTTTAATTTAAAATATTATATAATAAACAATAAAATGTGGTTATATAAAAAAGTTGATGATCTAACAAGATCCAAAATTAAAAAATTGAAATAAAATAATATAATCAAGAAGATATATAAGCATGATATTATAAATTGATTATTTTTGAGTATGTATTTTGAATAATGCATATATATACATATACAGATTTAGATTCAACAGGGAACACGTGAATTCTAAGAAAATCTTTAATGTATATGTAGATCCTATAGACAACAAAAGCTAAAGAATAAATATAGTATGCAAATCATACACCCAAAATTATACGCATATATGCATCTCCAAGGGACAAAATATGTTGACAAAATATAGGGAAAATTGTATTTGCATATAAAACTTATGAGAAGCACATAAATGTAAAGTGTCAGACTATTAGTTAATTTTTTCATGTTTTACTTGAATCATTAATAGAAAATTCAGCAAGCAGTAAACAATTCATCACAAGTGTTGGGAACAATGAGAAAAAATGGATATGAGAAAAATGCCCTAGATTATATGCCCAAATGCAACATATACGAGAATAATGAAAAGATGCATCAATGTAAATGATAATATAAGAGTTGCTCGAGAAAAAATCGAGTTAATGTGTCATCAACATGTCATGGAACATGAATCCTATCAGATATGCGGTCGCATATGCGTTTTGACCGCATTGCCACATATGGCATATGCGCTTCGGTCAAGTGACCGAATATGCATATGCGACCGCATGGACCACATTTCCGAACACTGAGGAAAAATGCATATGACCTCTCTCAGCTCATCCCACAAGGCCCCATTCATGGACGCTCCTGCAACGCCATATACTGATGTAATCGTAAAACGCAATTGCTCCCTCATGTTATCAAGGATCGTTGCGACTGAATGTGCCAATATAATCTCATCAACCAGGGTGAAGATATCACCATTCGACGCGATTGGAATTTCCCTTGAACTCCCATCAACAAGCACAATCCAAGTCTGTAAGATGAGGTTCGGACACAGAATTCCATCTCATCGACCCCCACGATGCATTCTTGGTCGCCTGCAAGAACAATGTCCGCCTTCCGTGCAACCATCAGAGAGCTAACCGCGAATTGTTTTTCCAATTGATCCATCCCTTAGACATTCTGTGATATGATTTTCATTTGGTAGCCGATGGGGAAGGTCCCACCACCTTCTCTCCAACTTCTTGCTCAACCACCATCTCGAAGGCCACTTTTTCTGATTCAGTTTCTTCCCTACTTGAGCCGCACCATTTGTCAATCTCATTTAGTCCTTGTGGGAGACCATCATCCGTCCCAGAGACCAGAAACTTGGAGTCCCTTTCTCTGTCACAACACGCCCCCTAGGGCAAAGCACTACCTTTCGTTGGAAGGGCCATGTTGTCCACTGTTTGACTCAACCCATTCCATATAGGTTCCCAGTCGCCTGCTTCATTGCATAATCGCTTGCGTGAAATGAACTTCATATGTCTTCCAACTTGCCCTTCAGCATGGCCGAAGAATGCCTCTAAAGACTGATCGCACAGCCCTGATTTCCTGGATTTTTCTTTCCCTTTCAAACGACGCTGCCTCTGCGTCAAGCGCTTGTTTTTACCTACACTACTTGCCGATCTTAGCTCCCCTCCCTTCATATCCTCCTTGCAGCTCGATTCTCCTCCAAGACCTCCACTAGTCCAATCCAACCCTCCTTTCCGTCGATTCGGAACTGCCAGAAGGAAAGGCGACACCCTTATCCTACGTCATCACCAACGGAGGCGACCTGGACGACCTTCCTAACTGTCCCACCCTGCCATCACTCGAAGAAACAGCTTGGTCCCTCTGCATGATAGCCGGAATAGAATCAGGATGACGAGTCGGCCCCCGAGGAGAGCTTGCCGGATCCACTAGCGAGAATCAGGTCGACAAAATGGGTGACTTGGAAAGCACAAAGGATCTCTGGAAATGGGTCACCAGTGAACCGTAAGGACCCGACCTAGAAATGGGAAGGGGCCGTGAAGATTGTGACGGAACAGAAAGGGAGCATGCTAAGATTAGTTGGAAAGTAAATTTTTCCAAAGACTGGTACAATTGATGGGTGTTTGCTTTGGACACCTCACTCCAAAAGAGGAGCTTCCCAGCTGGTTGGATTGCTTGGATGAATAACTGTAACTACCATTTCGTATTCAGAATTGATCGATGGTCATATAGAAGGTTTTTTTTTCAACTGTCATGGGGCTAGACTCCAAAAGATGATACCCCTATAGAAGTATGGAGAATTTTAGGTGAGCGCGGTTTGACTTGGCTTACGAACATATTCAATGTTATTTAGCGAAGTAAGAAAATGCCTGAAGATTGGAGGAGTATCGTGGTGCCTCTTTATAAGAATAAAGGAGTCATTCAAGATTGTTCAAATTATAGAGGTATCAAGCTGATTAGTCACACTATGAAAATTTGGGAACATGTGATCGAAAGAAGGTTGAGGCAAGTTTCCAACGTAAAAGATAACCAATTCGGATTCGTGCCAGGTCACTCAACTATTATAACCATCCATTTGCGGAGAACATTGGAGATTTATAGAGCTAAAAGGAAGAACCTCCATATGATCTTTATTGATTTGGAGAAGGCTTATGATTCTGTCCCACGAGAGATATTATGGAGAGTTTTGGAGAAGAGACAAGTACCTGTCCTATACATTAACCTCATAAATGACATGTATGATAGGGCGTTATCTTGTGTAAGGACCTCGTCTGGGAAGACTGGCTATTTTGACATCAACATTGGTGTACATCAAGGTTCAACTTTGAGTCCATTTCTTTTACTTTGATTATGGACGAGTTGGCAAGTCACATTCAGGATGAGTTACCTTGGTGTATGTTATTTGCTGATGATATTGTGTTGATTGACTAGACTAGAAATGGAGTAAATGCGAAACTTAATGTTTGGAGACATGAGTTGGAGAGTAAAAGATTTCGTATAAATAGGGCTAAGACAGAATATATGGAGTGCACCTTTGATGGAAGCAATGTTGAAGGAATTGAGGTGAAGATTGGTGACGATAACATTTAGAAGAGAGATTCTTTTAGATATATGGGATCTATTTTGCAACCTGATGGGGAAATTGATGGAGATGTTACTAATACAATAAATGCATGCTAGCTAAAGTGGAGAGGAGCCTCTGCAGTCCACTGTGATAAGAAAATTCCTTAAAAAATTAAAAGAAAGTTTTACAAAGCAGTTGTGAGACCTGCTATGCTCTATGGATCTGAGTGTTGGCCTGTGAACCATAGACATGTGCAGAAAATGGCTGTAGCAGAAATGAAAATGCTAAGGTGGATGTGTGGACACACAAGTAAAGATCGGATTCGGAATGATGCAATAAAAAAGAAAGTTGGTGTAGCCCCGATCGTGGATAAAATGCGATAAAATCGCTTAAGATGGTTTGATCGAGGATAAGATCGCGAAGGTCTTTATGGCTTCTCCACCTGGTTGTTTATTGCGTTAAGGGATGTGATGTCCTCCATGTTTTGGAGGGGTATCTGGTTTGTACCTCAGGGTTTTGCTGGACACCCTTATTACTCTTTGTGTTTGATGATTAGTTGTCTTTCAGATTCTTATGAGATGAGTGGATTAAGGATGGAGCTCTTTATGACTGTTTACCATTGTATTAAGCTCTGGCAAAAGTTACACATGGTACTATGCCTGCTTGTTGGACAAGCAATAGGGGGCCAATGATGCATGAACTCCAGATTTTTCCTCTCCTTGGAGCATAGGTTGTAGCAGTGTTGCAGAAGACGGTATTCGGTATTCAGTCGGAGGGGTCACTGAATAGAGAATAATCGGTATTCGGGCAACTATTCGGAATTATTCGGTTTTGTATTTTTTAATATAAAAATTATTTATAATACATATATTCTTATATTTTTATACATATATGGTCATTATTTAACATGAATCCAAGATAAAAGTACCCATCAATATAATAGATATATAGAATTTGACATTTGTGGTGATACCATGGTAAAACGTAACCCATAAAATTTGAAAATTGAAAATAAAAAAAATAAAAATATGAAAAGTCAAACTCCAGTCGGCCTCATAGTCGGTCCAGTCGGCCTCATAGTCGGTCCAGTCGGCCTCATAGTCGGTCCAGTCGGCCTCATAGTCGGCCGACTATTCGGTTGGGCCGACTATTGCCCGACTGGAGGTCTATTCAGTCGGGTACCCCCCCGCACCGCATAGTCGGACCGACTATTCGGTATAGTCGGCCGACTATTGCAACACTGGGTTGTAGAAATACTTGAGTTTAATAATGGTGTTAGACGCCACGAGTGTCTCTTCCCCACCATGAGAGTATTGGATGTGGGGCGATGCTAGAGATTTATCTGTCAAATAGCCTACAAATCATTTATGGTACTTTGCTAAGGATTGTAGGCTGATTCGGAGATCAAGGGCACCATTTAGGGGGATACTTTTATTTGGTTGCTAAGGAGAACTTACTTATTGATACAGACGATCCGTATTTGCTCCAGCAAACGCTGATCACCCTTTCTGCGCAGAGGATACTTGGCTGACCTCATTCCCTCGTCGTAACTTCTCTGGAGATGTAGATGGCAACGGATCTGACTTGGCATACATCTCGGGCTGAAGGATTTTGGAGGAGTTTAGTGGATACAGCTTATCATTCTAGAAGGGAGAGAGCAAGGCCTTGTGCTTTCTTATTGGCCATGTGGTTTGCTAGTAATGTTTTGATTTTCACGGACAACACCTCTTGGGAGAACAGTGTGGCACACTGAAGATTTCTTGTGGATTCTTGACGCTTGTATGCTTGATTTTATGGATAATATTTGTTAAACGTGTTCACCTACTTTGGGCGATCTCCCCTTATTTTGTAAACAAAGGGCAAATTGTTACGAGATTGGAACCGACTTTTGATTTGATATTTGCTGCAATTTGTAAAGGGAGTTGTAGATATCTGAGACGCATAGCTCGATGTATTTGATATTTTTTTGAGCAACAGGGAAAGACCAAATTGGTAGCAACTAGTTCCTCCATGATATTACATCTGTAACCTTATTTTTGTATGAAATTGATTTCCTTCTTTACTTTGGGCTCTATTATTTCTTTTGATGTTCATCTTCATCTATCAAACATTCTCAATTTGGCCTTTGCATTCCCTCTTTGCACAAAAAATGCACATTCTTACCTTTACAGTTCCTGAAATCGACCGGTAAATGCATTAAACTCTGCACAAAGTATTTAGGTTATGGAATGAGAGTACATGCTTTAACAACGAAAGACTAAATAGCATAAATAAATGTATTTTGCATGATTTATTTCTTCATAACACCGTTTTTTTGCCATTAAAACGGTAGGATGTTCTGACATCATCACTATGTTCGAGGGCATGTTGCATGTTCTCTGTGTGTCAGATTCTGTTAGATTTAGGCCGGTGCTCTCCTAATTCTATTCATTATAGTTTTGTTATCAATATATCTTACATGGTCTGTGACATTGAGTGACATTCTCTTTTGTAAAGTAAAGAGACGGTTATCTGCATTCTGAACCCAAATTCCCGAATTCGATCAGCGCGATTGCTCTTTGATTTCTTTTGCAGTAATTTATATCATGTTCAAGATCCCAATTGTACACTCTTAAATGGTATGGTGGTAGTGGAGTGTGCCTACCACCCAAAAGACCAATGAAAGAAATACTCAAATCTTTCAACATGGATTTGAGCAAGAATCCATGTACCCGTCCATACTTATAGTGGGAGAAGGCTTCACCATTTTTTTTCCAGGATCCCAGTTAATGGTTTTATGTCATTTTAAATTTGATCATAATATAAGCAAAGTGTCGTAGATAAACCTGGATTAGAATTCAAGCACGTAAGGTGTAAGCTTTCAAACTCTGTTCAAGAGCATTTGTTCAGTGTACTGTATATTTGCTGAATATCTGGTATCGGATCACCATAGCCTCAGATCTGAAATTGTTTTCTTCTTGTTTGAGTATTCTTATCTGTCATTTGTTGCTTATTTAGTTTGTATATTCATTTATATATTCCACTCTTACAACACAACCGCTTAAATTTCAGGTGCCAGGAAGGTTTTACTTGGAGGTACATGAGCTTCAGTCGCGCATTTGGTTTGGGACAAATTGGCTGTGGAATGCAAATTTTTAAAATCCCATGTCTGGTTGTCTGGTCCATTGTTTTACTCCTTTTTTCTTCGGCATTCGAGGTTCGCTTTGGCATCTTGTGTCTCAAAAGTCGTCGTTTCGCTTCATACCCAAATTCATGATGGATTTTCGCATGATCTTGTTGGGAAATGCATACATGGTTGTAGTGGTCTCTTGGTTCGACACCAGCTGCATCTCGGTGCAATTCTTGACACTCACACCTGTTATAATATATCATTTTTGCTGTCATGTTTACCGCATTGAAATGGGATCCTTATGTATTTAAGAAAGTCTCAGTCGAGCTGTTGATCTCACTGCTGGACTCGCTGTTTCAGCCGGCTTTTTAGTTTTTCACCTTCCTTTTAAGCCGTCAGTTGGACATATACTGTGACTTCTTTTACAGGTGTACCTCCAGACTGTCACGGAGTTAAGGTACCGTTCTCGTCGAATGAATGAGTTCCGCGTTCATATCGTGAATTTTGCCCTGGAAATTAGACCATATATATGCTACTGACCAGGTTTTGTCAGGTTCTTCTGTACAAGAATCAAAGTGACTTACCGCCTCACCTTAATAGGATGCGAGGACTGGAGTTCGGAGGACTGGAGTTCGGATTTTTAAGAGACGGCTTCTCTGGCATGTATTACATATCCACATCGAGCCAGTTCACTACTCAACCACTTCTTGATGGGTTTATACGGCCATGTAGTTCACGAGAAGGTGTTGCATATTTTCTAAGGAGATGGAAATGGTATAAATGTGTGAGCAAGCATCGGATTGAAGTGCGAATCTCCACGGTAAGTGATTGTTTTGTTTGGTTAGCGATTCATGGTTGAGTAAGTGATTGTTTTGTTGTTTGGTTAACGATTCATGGTTGAGGGGTCAAGCTGACTTTAATGCATGATGACCGTACTTGTTCAACCTACATCTACTTCTCTTGTACGCCCGAACACCTCGTGTTATGTCTGCCTCGTCTTGGATAAAAACCAAGAGGGCTTGCTATCCTTGGTGGCGAGGATTGTGCACGCGTTAGAGATGGGAGGTCATTGCCATGGATTTTATGAACTGAGGGGCCTTGCGGACATCATTTCAAGGCTGTCCATGATGCCCATCTCTATGAACGTACACGAAGATTGACGACAAAATTCAAGCGTACATTCTTGTTCTTTAGTCTCATCTACGATGGCTACATGCACTTTCCTCATTTTGCGGTTCAGATCATTGAACCAGACGGACGTAAAACCGGTCCTCATTATATTAAGTGACCATTATAACCTCATCTCAATTAACTACATGCATAATTAACTAAGTTGATATGAGGCTCCAACCTTATCAATCTATCTAGTTATTCGAATATATATATATATATATATATATATATATCGTTGTAAATTTTGCTAAATATGCAGGTTGCTTGCGGAATAATGATTAGAATATAATTTCTTAATACATGTGATAGGGTTCTCCCCTCGAATCTACTCCGTTCGTTAGGATTTGCTTTCATTCAAAGGAATCATTTATTCGAATCCAGATAAAATTTTAAAAATATATAAAAGTAATTAGATCCAAATGTTCCTTTCGGTGGGAGAACCTAGTGAGTAGGTTGGGGCATGGGGCTCGAGTCCGGTTAGATTTATACGGACCAATCTCGATTTTTTCTATCAAGGTCGGACCACCTATTCCAAGCAATTGGACGTGGAACGGACGGTGGTCCAGAAGTCTACTGCATGTAGGTTGGTATCCATAATTAGCATCTTGTGCTTGCCTAATAAATTGCCAAGGCACAAGGGTTTGAAAAATCATACCTCCATTTTACTGATGCTAATGATTTAGTTGGTCCGAGTTTCTCCATCAGTTGAAAAAAAAGTCCAGATTTAATTTCGCATCGTTTTTTTCTAATATTCTAATTTATATTATGAGGCTAATATCGGAGTTCGAATGGGCACTATTAGGCTTCGTTTGGTTGCAGGGTTGGGCATGGTTGGGGTACACCGGTGTACCCCTTTCAACCCTCCCAATTCTACTCACAGTTTACTATTCACAGGGTTACCCCAACACAGCCCAACCCAGCAATCAAACAAACCCTTAGGGTTCGTTTGGTTGCAGGGTTGGACAGAGTTGGGTTGGGCAGGGGTACCCCTGTGAATAGTAAACTGTGAGGAGGAGAACCCTGTTTGGTTGCAGGGCCAACCCGGGTTGGGCTAAGCCAACCCTGCCCAACCCTGCAACCAAACGAGCCTTTAGGGTGCGTTCGGTTCGGGAATAAGCGGGAATAAGGATGGAGAATACGGAGAATAAGAGTTTATTCTTTGTTTGGTTGGAGGATAGGAATAAGGATAATAAGGTGAAATAAAGGTAGATAAGGTGGGACAAAGATATGAATAAGAGTGAAATAAGATAGAATAACGGGGAATAGTCATACCACTAGGAATCGTATCGGGAGGAGAATTGACTCTTATTCCAGAGCCTATTCTCCAACCAATCGGACGGACGGCCAGTAACACAACATGTTAGGCTGGGGATTGGCACATTCCCTACAAAACATTTTATTTGCGGTTATCCTCTACCTTTTCAGTAGACACACTGTGTGTATCAATAAATTACAGATGTGCATTTGAGAATGTAACGTTGGGCAAGGTTTCTATTTTGATCGAGGACAACAGTTCTGGATAATCTATTGAGCTCGAACTTACTTGGATACATTAACAACAACTCAAAATATTTACGGGGAAAGGGGGGCATACTTCATTAAGTATTATATAACCTTAGCTACTTTATGCTCATTTTTGCCATTTTTATTTTTTTTGGAAAATACCACCATAGATTTCATAACTATATCCCTATAATATGTCATTCAAATTTCGAAAGAAACAGAGACTCCTATACCATGCATCCATAACAGGTCGATTACAACAATTCTAAGACGGTGAGAATTACATGTTTCGATGAAATTGGAATGATATATTAGGGAGGATATAATGATGAAAATCTAACAAATAAAAAATTGAAAAAATGAGAATGAAGTAGGTAAGGTTACATACTTCTTGAAGTAGGCTCCCTTTCCTCATATTTACATACATGTAACCTAATAGTAATACCTTATTCTCCATCATTTGTAACTCACTCTTACACTTTAGGAAGAGTAGATGTAAACTTTATATTTTACGAATTGCACAAGTGCATGCATATATACATATGTATGTACGTATACCCGTCTCTTTTTCACTCTCTCTTCGAGAGAGATTAATATGAAAAACAATTATCACCGACACATGCAACATATATATCAATATGACAGCATTTATATTATATAATCTGCATGAAGCTTCAATACTATCATGCTTGATTTTGTTCCGTAAGTTTTATATAAAAAAAGAGATTAAGCAACAGATACCCGTTCGTTCATAGTAATTTCCTTTTTTGATAGTTAATTAATTGGGAAAAATGGGGCTGCCCTTTAGGGGAAGCCAACATGGCTGCCCCCACCTCATTTTTCGTAAATTTTTTTTATTTTTTTGAATAAATATCACCATGTATATTCATCCCTATATCCCTCCTATATGTCATTCGAATTTCGTCAGAAACAGAGACTCCTACGGCCTCTATCTAGACGTCATTTTTTTAACGGTCGCAGGATTTTTTAAATCGACCATGTCTGGATGGAGGTTATAGGAGTCTCTGTTTCTGACGAAATTCGAATGACATATAGAAATAATATAGAGATGAATACATGATGATATTTTTCAAAAACAAAATTGCGAAAAATAGAGTGGGGGCAGCCATGTTGGCTACCCTGGGGGGCAGCCCCATCAACTCCTAATTAATTTGTACAGATTTGAAAATACTTATACCTGTCTAGCAAAGTGGAGAAGGTGATGTAAATACGGTGAAAAAAGCAGGGATACGATTGTAACTGCAACTTTTTTCAATAAAAAAATTCCAAAATTAAATTCAACCTATGATAAGTCGGCATTTTTCCAATTTTAGGCGAAAATCAACAGATCGAACTCTTTGTGGGCAAATAATGGCTCGAATGTCACGAAGCGACAAATGCGATCATTAGACGACAAGGTCTATGTTGGCGGCCCATCTAAATTACTCCAAAGTCCCATAAATATCATTCAAATCAGATATGGAGACGAGACCTTTCGGCTTTTTTATAAGGAAAATAGAAATATATATTATCACGCACTCAACCTCAGCGAGACGTGAAAGAATTTGGCTCCGTCGATGGACCCGAACGTCTGTAGTTTGTTTGACGTGGTTGACACGCACAGGGAATCATTTTAGGGTTTTTTACGCATCTACCCCTGAAAAACTTATGCAAATACAAGCATGCCCGTAAAAAGATTGCAGTCACACGTACCTATAGCCGAATACGTATTTGTTTTAATAACGATACTCTGCAACAAAATCGTCCCATGACAACAACTACTTTAATGTTTATAAAAAAACATCATTGTTAAATTTATGCGATAGATATTTGTGATATTCTCAATGAATAATACGACAAAGCACACACACATACATACGAGGACTGATTTAGAGGGGGGCAAGGAGGGGCACATGCCCCTCCCCTAAATTTTTTAGATTACCTAATATACATGTAATTATTCTCTATGGATTTTGAAGGGAAAATAATTATAATATTTCCTAGGAATAAATCTTTTTAGATTTTTTTAAGGTAAAACTTATACATGCATCCCCTTCGTTTCTTTAGGGAGGAAATCAATAATCTTTACCGATAGATAATATATCTTTTAACATAAAATTTCTACCTTTTTCCTAATAAATATGATCACATCATAATCATAATGAATATGATATGACTCAATATACTCCCTTTTTCCTAATGAATATGATCACATCATAATAGATAGATTTTTTTTTAAAATATTGTGCCCCTCCTCAAAAATATTATGGCTATGTCCTGCATACATACATAAATACATACATACATATACATACATACATACATACATACATACATATATATATATATATGGGTTAAATGAGGCTACACCCTGGGTGTAGCCAATTGGCTATTCTTACCCCTATTTTTGCTCTATTTTTTTATTTTTTGGAAATAGAAAATAAGTATATTCATCACTATATCCCCCTAACAAGTCAATCCAATTTCGTCAGAAACAGAGACTCCTATACCGTCCATATGAAGGGGTCAATTTCAGCAATTTTAAGACCATTAAAATTTGACAGTCTTGATGGAGGTGATACAATTTCTTACTAGAATATAGCAATGAATACGATATTCATGTGAATTTAATTCCAAGGGATATAAATATCCCCTCCATCAAGACTGTCAAATTTTAACAGTCTCAGAATTGCTGAAATCGATACCCTTCAGATGGAGGGTATATGGGTCTCTGTTCCTGATGAAGGGATGGGGGTAGCCAATTGGCTTCACCCATCGTGTAACCTTATTTAACCTATATATATGTTGAGAAGATGAACAAAATGAGATGTTTATTCCATAGAGGTAGGATCTCTTATATAGAGAGTAAACCTTAGAGAGTACAAGGGTTATGGAACTCGAAAGGTCACTGAGGGTTACAAAACTTGAAGGGTCACAAAGGGTTACGAAACCCGAAGGGTCACGGGGGTTACGGAACCCGAAGGGTTACAAACATAAATGTAAATATAATAATTCTAACACTCCCCCTCAAGCTGGATCTGAGAAAGCTGCAGCTTGTAACAAAAAGAAAAAGCATACATCACATCTTCACACGACGCACCATAAGAACACATGTCCGCTGCTGGTAGAAGACCTCGCTCGAGGACGAATATTTGAGTTTCAGGTCATCGGAACGTATCTATGCCATGCCTGTAGAGTCGTTACGATAGCAGGTCACCGGAACGTATCTCTGTCGTGCCTGCAGGTCACCAGAACATATCTCTGTCGTGCCTGAAGAAGAATCATTGTAGACGAAGTCCAGCGCGGAGTAGTAGTCGGGTCGTAAATGAAGTATACGCCCTGATGAAGAAGTCGATGCTCGATGAAGACGGATGATCTGAGTAGTAGTATGGAGTGTTGGTCTATCAGTCGTGGTAGGTAGCAAACGTTCTAAAGAATCATCTCTAACTCCCCCTTTCTCCCATACTTGATAGAATAAAGAGTATGGAACATGAAGTTGATATAAATAAAAAGTTAGGAGGAATAAGTTGTGATGAAGCATGGGTTGGACAGTGCTGACGATGCCGGAGGAGCGACAAGAGCTGTTGGAGCATCGAGAGGCGCTTTAGGTGTTGCTGGAGGTGGCAACTGGTGCTGCTGGGGACTCGGACTGCCTTGCGCGAGACCATGGAATCTACGAGAGATGCAAGAGGTCCAGCCCTCTCTCCTTGTCGGCAGAGAGAGGGCTGGTGGAGGCGACGGATTTAGGATATTAGACTTCGGTCTAGGACCGTTGCTCTGATACCATGTTGAGAAGGGGAAGGATGAGATCTAGGACCGCCGCTCTTATACCATGTTGAGAAGAGGAATGTATGAGATATTTATTCCATAGAGGTAGGGCCTCTTATATAAAGAGTAAACCTTCGAGAGTACAAGGCTTATGGAACTCGAAAGGTCACTGGAGGTTACAGAACTTGAAGGGTCACAAAGGGTTACGAAACCCGAAGGGTCACAGGGGTTACGGAACCCGAAGGTTACAAACATAAATGTAAATATAATAATTCCAACAATATATATATGTGTGTGTGTGGAAAAGAGAGTATGCTTCCTGGGTGTAGTCAACTTACATGCTTCCATCCCATTTCCCCTGGATTTTTTTATTTTCCGAAATGAAACCTATTGAAATTCAGATCACAATATGTCACAATGGTGTCTCTAAAAATTCGACTTAATTCGATACTTCTATTCCCTCCATCAAGATTGTCAATTTTTTCTTCGAGAGAACCTTCCCAAGCCTGAACAACCACACGAATACCTTCACTCTATTTGATATCCTGATTCTCCAAATCAGATCCGCATCAAGTTAGAAGTCACTGATTCCCTGCCCTTCCTCACTTGTGAAGAAGCGGTAGGCCTTCTTCACCGTGAACTTACCATCACCCCACACCCAATGGTCACGCCCAATTGAGGGCCCTTCCACCTCCGCCAACTCTCTCCGCATCCTCAGGAGCTCCTCCATCCTATGAACATAGGGCATCGCACTAGGGCGATAACACCATTCCCCATGCTCCCACCTCTCGCATATCATCTCCTCTCTAACAGCAACCAAACCAAACAGACTAGGGAACCTGTCCCTCAGTGCTCCATTCCCCTCCCAGTCATCTATCCAAAATCTGAAACTCTCCCCATTCTCAAACACCATCCTCATCTTGGCTGTCAAATTTGGAAGAACCTGCGCGATCACCTGCCACAACAAAGAGGGTCCCCTAACCCGAGTGGCCTCTAGGGATAGGGTAGCACCGTAGATCCTCCGCATGAGGCGACACACAATATCCTCCGATCTCCCCCATATTCTCACCACCCACTTTGCCACCAGAGCCCTATTCATCTCCCCTAATTTGGCAACCTTCAATCCCCCCAGCCTCTTCGTTGTTATGACCAACTCCCAATCAGCCAAATGAATTCCCCTTTTCTTTTATCGCCCGTCCGACTAGACAAATCTCCTCATCAGAACCTCCATCCTCGATTTGATACCAACAGGTAACAGCCTTGTAGAACAGAAAAAAATCGGAATAGCGGAAAGAACATGCTTAAGCATCACCATCTTTCCCCCCTTATAGAGCGTAGAGGCCTTCCATCCCGCCAGCTGCCCCTCCAACCTCGCCAACACCGGTCGCCAGTCACATGCCCGGAGACTCCCCGTCACCAAAGGAAGCTCTAAGTATGTGATTGGCAGAGCCCCAAGAGGGCACCCCAAAGTGGCCGCCGCATCAGCCGCCTCCCACTGCGCCATTCCAATGGGAACCACCGTTGACTTCTGCTGACTGAACTTTAGACCTGAGATGTCACTGAAAATATCCATAATCCTAGCTGCCCGTCGAATTCTGTCCAAATCCACCCTCAGGAAAATCATGGTATCGTCAGCATACTGTAACAAAGGAACAGAGAAATCCCCAATAACATAGTCCCCATACCAATCTCCCTCCGCTGCCAACCGCATCATAACCAGCAACGCGTCCGCAGCCATCACAAAAAGCAACGGGGCCAGCGGGCAACCCTGTCGGATCCCTCTCTACGACTGGAAGAACCCCCCTCAGGCCTACCATTAACGAGAATCGCAAAAGAGGTCGTAGTGATACAACGCTTAATCCAAGCCACCCACCTCGGAGGGAACCCCCTCTTTTGCAAGGAACTCTAGAGGAACCGCCAATCAATACAGTCATAAGCCTTCGTGAAATCCACCTTCCACAGCAGTCCACTACTTCCGCTTCTCCTCCAATCCGCGATAACCTCCGAAACCACCACCAAACCGTCCGCCATGCATCTCCCAGGCACAAAGGCTGACTGCTCTAGAGCTATGATATCCTGCAACACCACCTGCAAACGGCTGGCCAGTGCCTTGGCCACAATGAGGTAGATCGTGTTCGATAGCGTGATGGGTCTGAAGTCCTCCACCACGGATGGGTTCTCCCGCTTGGGCAACAGAAAAATAAGCGCTTTATTCAACTTATCAAACCCCTGATTACCAAGACTATCAAATTTTAACGGTCTCAAAATTGCTGAAATTGATCCCCTTCAGATGGAGGGCATAGGAGTCTCTGTTTCTGATGAAATTGGAACGACATGTTAGGGGGATATAGTGATGAATATACATATTTTCATTTTCAAAAAAATAAAAAATAGAGGGAAAATAGAGGTGGGAGTAGTCAACGGGGCTACTCCCACGCCTATTTTCTCCCCATTTTTTATTTTTTTGGAAAATAAAATTTGGTATATCCATCATTATATCCCTCCAACATTCTATTAAAATTTCGTCAGAAACAGAGACTCTTATGGCCTCCATCCAAACAAGGTCGATTTAAAAAATCCTCCCCATCCATTAAAAAAATGGCGTCTGGATGGAGGGCTTAGGAGTCTCTGTTTCTGACGAAATTTTAATAGGATGTTGAAGGGATATAGTGATGAATATACCAATTTTTATTTTCCAAAAAAATAAAAAAATGGGGGGAAAATAGGTCTGGGAGTAGCCCCGTTGGCTACTCCCAGGGAGCAACCCCATTTATCCCTATATATACATGGGTTAAATGGGGCTGCCCCCGGGGGGAGCTAACTTGGCTCCCCCCGCCCATTTCGCCCGTTTTTTTATTTTTTTTGAAAATTTCTTCCGTGAAGTTTCATCACTATATCCCTATATTATGTCATTAAAATTTTATAAGAAACAGAGACTCCTACTACCTCTATTCAGACAATCATTTTTTATTGGTAACATAATTGCTAAAATCGATCCCATCTGGATGGAGACCTTAGGAGTCTCTCTTTCGCACGTAATTTTAATGTCATAATATAGGGATATATTGATGAAAATCCATGGAAGAAATTTTGAAAAAAAATAAAAAAACGGAGGAAATGGCATGGGGGGAGCCAAGTTAGCTCCCCCCATGGGGGCAACCCCATTTTACCCTATATATAGGGTAAAATGTATATGCCCCTCTAGGGGGAGTTAACTTAGCTCCCCCGTCCGATTTTTCACATATTTTTTTTTTATTTTTTTTAAATAAAAATCATGCAAATTCATTATTATATCTTTATATTATGTCATTCAAATTTCATGAGAAATAAAGACTCCTACGACCTCCATCCAGACATGTCGATTTAAAAAATCCTGAGACCGTTAAGAAATGACTGTCTAGATGAAGGCCGTAGAGTCCATGTTTCACAAGAAATTTTTATGACGTAATATATATACGGATAGAGTGATGAATAGTCACGGAAAAAATTTTCAAAAAAAATAGAGAAAATGAGGCGAGGGAGCTAAGTTAGCCCCCCCTATGGGGCATCCCCTGGGGGCAGCTAAGTTAGCTCCCCCAATGAGTGAGTCCCATTATATATATATATATATGAGGTAAATGGGGCTTCCCCCAGGGAGTAGCTGTAGGAGTCTCTGTTTCTGACGAAATTTTAATAGAATGTGAGAGGGATATAATGATGAATATAAAATTTTTATTTTCCAAAAAAATAAAAAAAATGAGGGAAAAATAGGGGTGGGAGTAGCCAAGTTGGCTACTCCCTGGGGGTAGCCCCATTTACCTCTCTCTCTTTCTATATATATATATGGGATAAATGGGTTGCCCCCTAGGGGGAGCTAACTTGGCTCCCCCCGCCCCATTTTCACCATTTTTTTATTTTATTTTTGAAAATTTCTTCCATGAATATTCATCACTATATCCCGATATTATGCTATTAAAATTTCATGCGAAACAGAGACTCCTACGGCCTCCATCCAGACAGTCGTTTTTTAACGGTAACAGGATTTTTTAAATCGACCCCGTTTGGATAAAGGTCGTAGGAGTCTCTGTTCGCACGAAATTTTAATAGCATAATATAAGGATTTAATAATGAATTTACACGATTTTAGATTTCAAAAAAATAAAAAAAATTATGTCAAAAAGGGGTGGGGGAGCTAAGTTAGCTCCCCATAGGGGGCATACACGTTTTCCCTATATATATAGGGCAAAATGGGGCTGCCCCCAGGGAGTAGCCAACTTGGCTACTCCCACCCCTATTTTTCCATCATTTTTTTATTTTTTTAGAAAATAAAAATTTGTATATTCATCATTATATCCCTCTCACATTCTATTAAAATTTCGTCAGAAACAGAGACTTCTAAGCCCTCCATCCAGACGTCATTTTTTTAACGGTCGTAGGATTTTTTAAATCGACCATGTTTGGATGGAGGCCGTAAGAGTCTCTGTTTCTGACGAAATTTTAATAGAATGTAAGAGGGATATAATGATGAATATACAAAATTTTATTTTCCAAAAAAATAAAAAAATGAGGTAAAAATAGGGGTGGGAGTAGCCAAGTTGGCTACTCCCTGGGGGCAGCCCCATTTACCATATATATATATATATATATATATGGGTAAAATGGGGCTGCCCCCAGGGGGTAGCTAACTTAGCTACCCCCGTCCCATTTTCTCCATGTTTTTAATTTTTTTTAAAAAATTTCTTCCATGAATATTCATCACTATATCTATATATTGTGTTATTAAAATTTCGTGTGAAATAGAGACTCCTACGACCTCCATCCAAACAGTAATTTTTTAACGGTAACAGGATTTTTTAAATTAACCCTGTTTGGATGGAAGTCGTAGGAGTTGTTGTTTCGAATGAAATTTGAATGACATAATATAGGTATTTAATAATGAATTTACACGGTTTTAGATTTCAAAAAAAATAAAAAAAATTATAAAAAAAAGGCAGGGGGAGCTAAGTTAGCTCCCCCTAGGGGGCATACACATTTTACCCTATATATATATGAGTAAAATGGGGCTGCCCCTGGGAGTAGCCAACTTGGCTACTCCCACCCATATTTTCCCCTCATTTTTTATTTCTTTGGTAAATAAAAATTTGTATATTCATCACTATATCCCTCTAACATTATATTAAAATTTCGTCAGAAACAGAGACTCATAGGCCCTCCATCCAGACGCCATTTTTTTAACGGTCGCCGGATTTTTTAAATCGACCCTGTTTGGATGGAGGCCGTAGGAGTATCTGTTTCTCACAAAATTTTAATAGAATATTAAAGGGATATAATGATGAATTTACAAATTTTTATTTTCCAAATAAATAAAAAAATGAAGGAAAAATATGTGTGGAAGTAGCTAAGTTGGCTACTCCCAAGGGGCAGCCCCATTTAACCATATATATATATATATGGGTAAAATGTATATGCCCCCTAGGGGGAGCTAACTTAGCTCCCCCGCCACTTTCTCATAATTTTTTTTATTTTTTTTCAAATCTAAAACCGTGTGCGTATATATATATGGAAAAAATGGGGCTGCCCCGCCCCATTTTTCGGCGTTTTTTTTATTTGTTTTTTGAAAAATAAAACCATGTATATTCATCCATATATCCCTCCTACATGCCATTCGAATTTCGTCAGAAAAAGAGACTCCTACGACCTCCATCTCGATGGTATCGATTTAAAAAAATCATGTTACCGTTAAAAAATTACTGTCCGGATGGAGGTCGTAGGAGTCTTTGTTTCTGACGAAATTCGAATGGTATATAGGAGGGATATAGGGATGAATGTAAATGGTATTATTTTTAAAAAAAATAAAAGAATTTGCTCAAATAAGGCGAGGGCAGCCACATATGACCCTATATATAAAGGTAAAATGGGGCTGCCTCCGGGGAGTAGCCAACTTGGCTACTCCCACCCCTATTTTTACCTCATCTTTTAATTTTTTTAGAAAATAAAAATTTGTATATTCATCATTATATCCCTCTCACATTCTATTAAAATTTCGTTAGAAACAGACTCCTAAGCCCTCCATCCAGACGTCATTTTTTAACGGTCGCAGGATTTTTTAAATCGACCATGTTCGGATGGAGGCCATACGAGTCTCTATTTCTGACGAAATTTTAATAGAATGTGAGAGGGATATAATGATGAATATACAAATTTTTATTTTCCAAAAAATAAAAAAATGAGGTAAAAATAGGGGTGGGAGTAGCTAAGTTAGCTACTCCCTGGGGGCAGCCTCATTTACCCCTCTCTCTCTCTCTCTATATATATATATATAGAGAGAGAGAGAGAGAGTTAAATGGGGCTACCCCCGGGAGTAGCCAACTTGGTTACTCCCACCCCTATTTTCCCTTATTTTTTTATTTCTTTGGAAAATAAAAATTTGTATATTTATCGTTATATCCCTCTAATATTCTATTAAAATTTCGTCAGAAACAGAGACTTCTACGACCTCCATCCAAACAGGGTCGATTTAAAAAATCCTACGACTGTTAAAAAATAATGTCTGGATGGATGGCCTAGGAGTCTCTGTTTCTAACGAAATTTTAATAGAATGTTAGAGGGATATAGTTATGAATATACAAATTTTTATTTTACAAAGAAATAAAAAATGCGGGAAAAATAGGGGTGGGAGTAGCCAAGTTG